>PVKS010046572.1:0-13232 GCA_004027875.1 Aplodontia rufa
TCCCTATCTTCCCCCTCTCACTTCTTCCCTCCCCTGCCCCCACACATCTATGAGAAGCTGCATTTTTCTTTTTTTTAGAGTGACAGTGAGAGAGAGAAAGTGAGAAACAATTTTATTTAGTTTTTCCTGTGGCCTTCGTTGCTCTGAGACTTCGCCAGTACGTGGTGCTGGGGTTTGAACTCGCATACTTGCACATGCAAGGCAAGCGCTGAAACCACTGAGCCGCCGCTTCCCCGAGAACCTACATTTTTTAACAGCATCCATGGGTGATTTGTGTGCATGTTCATGTTCAAGGGACTGTCCTATACTCATACTTTCACACTGCCTTATAAACTCTATGCAAGTTGGTTGTGTATTCATGTGTATTCATTCTTTCAAAATTTCAAATGACTCAAATATCTATGTCCCTTTTGCATCACTTTGATTTTACCTCTTTTTCAATACTTCAGACTCCTTGTATTTCCTATTGCTGTGTAACAAATTATGATAAGTTCAGTAACTTCATACAACACAAATTTATTCTCTTTAATTTCTGGGGGCCAGAAATTTGGGATGAGTCTTAGGTGGCTAACATCAAGGGGTCAGCAGAGTACCTGCTGGGGAATCGGGGGAAGCAGGTGTCTGTTTCTTGCTTCTCCTGACTGCAGATATTCTTTGGCTCCTAGGCTCATTGCTGTGTTGCTCTGATATCTTCTTCTGCGTCATGGCAGTTTCTTCCCACTCTTTGACCTTCTTTTCTTCCTTTTATAAGGACCATCGTGATTACACTGGGTTCACCAGGATGTGGACAGTTCAGGCCAGCCGCCCCATCTCAAGATCTTTAATTTCCACAGAATCCTTTTTGCCATATAAAGTAACATGAAGCGGTTCCAGAGATTAGGATGGGAATTTCTTTGTGGGGTGGGCATTTTTTACCCCACCTAGCTCTACTAGTGTTCCTTTTGTTACGTGACTCTCGGTGTCTATGCCCATGCGTATTGCTATCTCTTAGTCAGTTTTAAACCTTATTAACTCATTTTTTCTCATCCTCTCAATGTAATCTTTCAGCATTTCAGTCTTTGCCTTTTCTCAATACCAGACCAGTTAGTATACTCTGGTTACATTTTCTTTCTTTTTTAAGTGTTTTGCTTTGTTTTTGCATTTTCTTAGTTTCCTTTGAGTATCTGACTGTTTTTGGCTTTTGTGATGAATGATGATGCAAATTTCTGTGTAATTTTTCATTTTGTGCCAATCAGATAGCTTGTCAATTCTGCCCTGCCTTCCTCCTCCTTGGGTCCCCCTTACTACCTCCTCTATGCTGTGGTGTTTGTTTTACAGTTTTCTATACAGATGCTATTCCGGGATTTTCCTTTAACATAATGGTTTTCAACCTCCTCTGCACAGTGGACTAACCTGGGGAGCTTTAAAAATCACTGCTGCCTGGGTCTCACCCTCAGAGATCCTGCCATATTGTGGTCTGGGTTTCAGGGTTTTGAAAAGCTCCCCAGGTGTTTCTAAAGTGCAGCTAAAGTTGAGAATCACTGCTTTGAAGTCATCTTGGGAATTTCTTTTATTGCTTTCTTATCTTGAGTCTTCTGATTTCTAAACCACATTTCTTTCATTTTCTTGCTTTATTTCTTTGCTTTGGTGGAGCATATTATTTAGTAGCTTCCCAAGAGAAGAAGTATGAAAGGCAGACATGTTCAGGTTCTTCCATATCTGAAACTATCTTTATTCAGCCTTCATATTTTGCTGAAATTTAATTGGCAACTATTCCAAATTGGGAATAATTTTCCCTCAGAATTTTGAAGGTATTATTCTCCTAAATTTTGAGAAGAAAAAGTTGGTTCCTGAAAAATTCAAGGTCAGTTGAATTTCAGTTTTTATTTGAGGGCTTCTTACTGGTTCTGCTGGAAATATTTTCATATGTCCTTTTCTTTTTCTGATATTCTATAATGATATGGCTTAGTCCGAGGGTCTTTTCAAATTGATTTTCAATCTAGAAACTCATCAATAGTGATAGGTGATTTTCTTTCTTTCTTTCTTTTTTTTTTTAAGAGAGAAGGACAGCGAAAGAGAGAGAGAGAGAGAATCAATTTTTATTGAGTTTTTCCCATGGATTTCGTTGCTCTGACACTTAGTTGTGTACGTGGGTGCTGGGATTTGAACCTGTGTGGTTGCACATGCCGGGCAATCGCCGTAACTGCCGATGCTCCAGCCCCTATAGGTGATTTTCTTATGTTATTTCTTTGATTTATTTCCCTTCATTTTCTTTTTATGGAATTCCTATTTTCAAATTCTAGGCCACCTGGATTTTATATTATCTCTTCATCATCTTTGTCTTCAGAGATTTCACCTGTGTCTCTTGGGTTTTAAAGATAAAGTTTGTATTTGTTTTCTCCTCTGCCTAGGTAATTTTTAAAATTTATTTATTTAAGTTCTGGGGATTGAATCCAGGGGTGCTTTACCACTGAACTACATCCCCAGCCCATTTTTACTTTTTATTTTGAGACAGAGCCTCATTAAATTTCTGAGGCTGGCTTTGAACTAGGAATCCTCCTGCCTCAGCTTTCCAAGCCACTGGGATTATAGGTATGTGCCACTGTGCCAGGCTTGTTTAGGGTAATTTTTTAAGAGAAGAAAAGAGTGGAACCATCTTTACTTCATCTTGAGAATGCAGTGCTGATCATGGGCTGCCTTGGGCCTTTCACCCCAATTTATATGTTGAGGCTTACCCCCTAGTGTCTCAAAATGTAAACTCATTTGGAGATAGTATCCTCATAGAGGTAATCAAATTAAAATGAGATCATTAGGATAGATTTTAATGAGGATGAAAGGTATCCTTTAAAAAGGAGCCAGTTTTACACAAAGAGGAAGTTTTACATGAGAGGAAGATGATGTAGAGATACTGGGTGAAGATGGCCATCTACAAGTCAAGGAAAAAGGTCTAGAACAGATAGATCCTACTTTCACAGACCACAGAAGCCTGAAGCTACCTTGATACCAACCTTGAAGATATCTTGATTTTGGATTTATAGAGTCATGAGATAGTACATTTCCATTCTTTTAGTCACCAATCTGTAGTACTTTGTTCTGGAAGCCCTAGCAAATTCTTTTTTATTTATTTTTTTATTTGTTTGACATAGTCTTACATATTGGAGGAAATCATTGTTACATATTCATACATAGATGGATATTGACTAAGTTAAGGCCAATCCTAGTCCAGGATCTCCCTCCTTCAACCACACCCTGCTCCCATGTCTCCTCTGCATTACCCCCATATTATAGATAGAAATAGGCATATACATGAGTATTAATTTTTGAATTTTCTGATTCTCTTTGTCAACCTGTGTATTGTTGGTCTTCTCATGGCAGTTGAAGGTTTCCAACTACATCGATAACTCCCCTAATCCCTCTCTCCAGCTGCATTGATAAACCCCTAATCCTTCCCTCCCCTGCCTGCCCCCATTCCTTCTCCCTGCTGCTTCATAGTTATGGTTCCCCCTGCTTATGGGGAAATGAAAATTCACCTATGTTGAGTTTATTTTTGAGCTTAGCTAGCTTTCAATCTGTTGTAGATTTTACGCTTCCGCATATTTGAGAAAACATTCAGCTCTTAAATCTCTGAGTTGGGGATATTTCACTCAGCATAATTTTTTCCCATCTCCATTCATTTGGCTGCAAATGCCACGATATCACTCTAAACAGCAGAGTAGAACTCCATTGTGTATATATACCACAGTTTTCAAATCCACTTGTCCAGTGAGGAGCATATGGGGTTGGTTCCATAGTTTAGCTATTGTAAATTGAGCTGCTATAAACATTGATATAGCAGTGTCTCTACAGTATGCCAATTCTAGCTCTTTTGGGAAAATACCCAGGAGTAGGATAACTGGGTCATAACTCTTATAATGCTAATTTTCATTTGTTGCTTTGATGCCATTTTCCATTCTTAACTCCAACTCCTACTTATTTTTTGAAACACAGCTTAGTTTCACTCCCTTGGAGAAGGTGTCCTTGATCCAGTTTAATTAAATGTCCTCTTTTTTGGCTTCCTGTATTGTGACAGTATTGTACTGTAGAACTGTAATCATCACTCTCCTTGTCTGACTTCCACATGAGACTAAGTGCTTGAGGCCTGGGATCTTGTCTTGATACAGTGCTTGCAGATGAGGCACTTAAATATTGTTTATTGAATAAATATATTGTCAGCCTAGCTTTGGGGAAAGATGAGCAAAAGTGTGCTTTATTTGAATGACAAAAGTTGAGCATAAATATTATATTAAATGAATATTTAATGCTAGAAAAGTTGTGTGGATACAGTGACTTAGACATTTCTGATATTAAGAACTAAGAAAAACAGAGATCAAGGTCCCCCCACCTTAGTATTTTTAAACAGAAACTTCCTTCCTGCCTACAGATTACAACTGGGTAAGTGTGCATTAGAACCGTGAGTAACTTTGGACTTGCAAAGGTACAATGTGACTTTCCAGTTTCTGTGGCCTTTTAAATGGCACCTTTTATGTCTAATGGCCATTATACTTCTCAGTCAAAAACTAGGACCCTTGGGTCTCTGAGTTTGGGAAATTTCACTCAAGGGCCGAATGTTTTCTCTCATATGTGGAAGCTAGAATACAATCAGAAACAGACTGATAGTTGGCTAAGCTAATAATTACCTCAACATAAGTGAATTTCTTACACGAGCAGGGACACTGGGGCATGACGGGAAGTTGGCAGGGAGGAGGAGGGGTTAGCAGGGATATCAAAGCTTCTGGAAGGAGATAGTAAGGGAGTATCAACCCAGTGGGGCACCTTTGACTTCCATGAAAAGTCCTACTTACACGGGGCTAAGTAGGGGAAACATGGGATCTGGGGAACCCAAAAGGGAGAGACCATGGAATGGCATCAGCCTTGCCTTGCTCTAGCATTATGCATTTGTTCATGATTGTATGACAAGGATTCCCTCCTAAATGTAAGACTATCTTGAACTAATTAAAAAAAATAAGAAAATTAGGACCCATATTCTGATAAAAGAATAAAGCAGTAAGTTTATAAAGAAGGTATTCAAATAGAATTTAGATTCTTTGCTTAAGTCATAGTATTTATTTTAACTATATATTGTATTCTACTTTTTCTTTTTTTGTTTAAAGAGGGACAGTGAGAGAGAGAGAGAGAGAAGAGAATCAACCTTGATTGAGTTTTTCACATGACTTTCGTTGCTCTGACACTTGTTATGTACGTGGGTGCTGGGGTTTGAATCCGTATACTTGTGCATGCTGGGCAAGCGCCGTAACCGCTGAGCCACTGCTCCAGCCCCTACTTTTTTATTTCTTAAATAGAAACTGTCTTCCTCCGTCTCTTTTTTTCCTCATTGGGTGTTATATGAAATATTGCAACGAGACTAGCCTTCTGTAATTTAAAAAGGAGTGGTTAGCAGACAGCCACTCCCTGTTTTCTGTGGCTTTTTACAGTCCCCTTGTTTTTAGATATAGATAAGAGAAAATTGTAGCAGACTTTGATGGTTTTAGGGGTATCTGAACAAATAGAGCTTCACTATTCTCATTGGTTTTACTGTAGAAAAGATACAATTCCAAAAGCTTCTCCTCCTGCTCTGGAAAGTGGTTCTTACTGTATGATGATATATAGGATTTTATAGTGACAGGAATGAGGGAATGAACGAAAAAGTGCTTGAGAAAAATTATAGTAAGGAAAAAGGGGGAAATAGCCTACATGAACTTTATGGATTATTAGTCCAGAGAACGAGGCCTGAAATATGTAGCCTGCTGCCGTGATGCTGCTGGGAGTTTTATGAGATCAGTGGAATTTCCTAAGCATTGAGTTTCAGGCTGTCTGTTTGTTCTGCCTCTCAGGAGCTGAGACTACAAGTCAATGTGAGAGAAGAGCATGAGAAATGAACAGAATACCGATGCTCTTGATGGAGTTACATCCCAATAAACCCATCCTAAGTTGAAAATATCACGAGGTTGAAAATATATTTAATATTTCTGCCCCACTGAATACTCTAGCTTAGCAACATGCATACACTATGGAATGCCAATGGTTTATCCTCATGATCATGTGGGCGACAGGAGCCACAGCTCACTGCCCCTGCTGAGCATGTAGAGATAGTAGTTTACTGCGTATTGCTGGCCTGGAACAAGATCAAATTTTGAAATAGAATTTCTACTGAATGTGTAATGCTTTTGCACCATCATAGAGTCAAAAAATCACAAGTGGAAATATTTTAGGTTAGAAACCCTCTGTAACTGAAATCTCATACATTTTAGAATATGTGGTCACTAGACCAGTGCGTGGAACCTGATGTGGTGGGTCAGAGACTGAAGCCCATTCTACAGCAAAGTCTCCTAAGGCTCCTATGCTTCAGAAAAGGGTTTGCTTTCCCTCTCAGAACTAGAAATATGTTTCAGGTACAGATTAGTGATGCAAAAACTTAGGGGGAAAATGCATCTTTGGAATTATATGGTATGAATCACCAGTTGAAAATTTAATAGGGTATCATTAATGAGCAGTAGACATGTCAGTGCTTCTAATGACAATGCCGCCATTGCCTGTTTCTCATAGGGACTTATCAGTTAGTTGGGATAGTCTTGAAAATATCAACTTTCTACCAGGAGGAATAAATCATGTTGGTTATCTCTGAGGGGAAATTTTTAAAGCTTAATTAAACAAACATTTAAATCATCCTTTAAAATGTGCTGGATGATTGTGCTTGCACTAGCCTTTTTATATATCCCAAGGGATGTCTTCAGATGCATTCATAAATCACTCAATAAACCAGTATGTATAGAGAGCTTAGTGTATGCTCAGTACACAGGTTGAGTTATTAGCATCAGTCTGTAGTAAGCAGATTGGTGTACTGTGGTGATATTTTTCCTATAGACTTTCCCCCACTGTATATTTCCAGACAGGTAACCAAGCTTATAAGGATCTTCTAAGGGAAGAAGAAAATAAAAAATTGCAAAAGATGAAGGATGACCAACAGCAGAAGGTATTTATGAGATTCTACTATTTGTTGCTAATTGTTTGCTTAAAGTATTAGGTGATTTTGAAATGTTTCTGAGCGGAAAGATTTAGATACATGAAAATCTTGAAGCAGAAGTATTGGTAAGAGGTGAGTTCTGTGCATGTTTTAAGAGTGTAGGGGTGGGGGTCGACTCCTTCTGGTCAACATTGTCAGTGTAGCTAGCCTCAGTGCAGGCTGTGGTGTGCTGGCCACAGCTGGTAACGACAATTCATGGAGAAGATGATGGAACATGTGTGAACTTCTGATTTGCAAAGCAAAATACGACCAACATCTCTGCCATTTTTAAACCAAGACATATGAAATCACAGATGGTAGCCAGAGAGTACTGTGATGCATAACAAAGTAGGCATACAAACTTATAAAACTGGCTTCTGTATTCACCTAGAACTAGTTGGGCACATATAATAACACATAAAGGTATGCCATGTGTGTATGCAAATATGCAAGTTATTCCAAATATTTTGAGCAATAAAAATGAATGAAATAAATGCCGAACCTCTGAAGTGCTGAAGGGCTTATCCGTATCACCATATGAAATTCCTGGTATGATAACTGAAAATATTCCATGTTGTGACTTGATGGTTATGTTCACCTTTGCTGAGTAAGTTCAGAGAGGGTCAGAAACTCTTCAGCATGAGATGAGAATGCTGAGGAAGACCAGTGATCAGCTGAATATCTTATTCTCATTTCCCAATGTTTCATCTTGCCATATCGGTGGTTGATAAGTCCTTTTCCAGAACATCTCTCAAGCCTACTTTTTTCTTTTCAAGTATACAATTAACTAAAATTCCAACTCCCATTTTGATTTCCTTGGTTCAATTTATTTTTTGCCTTATGCCTTTGCTTCACAAGGATATTTATTACAGCCATTGTGTGTAAAATCACACTGTGAAGTAATTTGATCCTTTTAAGTGCCACTGTCCTCCTAACAGTGGCCAACCCTTTCCTGACTCATGTTTCACCCAGCAGGTAGTGTAAACAACTGTCCATGGCCATATTGTGCCTAGTAGGTGGTCATTAAACCAGTGAGAGAAATAACAGCAGTTGAAAATTTAGTGATTTAAGTGACTGGGTAAGCAATAAAGAACCATGAAACATTTTTATCTTAGTATTTTTTTAAAGAGAGAAGGAAAGTGAGAGAGAGAAAGAGACAAAGAGAATTGATTTTTATTTAGTTTTTCCCATGGCTTTTGTTGCTCTGACGCTTAGTTGTGTACGTGGTGCTGGGTTTTGAACCCGTGTACTTGCTTGTGCCGGGCAAGTACTGTAACTGCAGAGCCACTGATCCAGTCCCATATCTTAGTATTTTTTTTTAAAACAAAAATTTTCTTTTTGTTTTGACAAAATCCTCATCTTGAAATCTACAATTAAACAGCATTACAGCAAGATTCTAGTAATTATTAAGTATATGCTAAATCCGGCATATATTCATATTTTTATTTTCAATAATGTCTGTCAAAATGATGTGAAATTGTTTGTCTATGTGAACTGCTAACTTAATATTCAATTTCTGAGGTAGTTAACTACTAAGGAGAATGTGGGCAGTAGTAGACATGATTTTCTCTACAATAACTTCTTGTGGATTTTAAATGGTGTCTTATGAAGTTTGATTAAATATTTGGGACATGAAAACTATTAAATGTAGAACATTTTACAAGGTGAATACTCAACAGATTAGAAAAATCAGATTTATTTTCAGGTTGAGCTGTTAAACATTGAAAATTTAGCTTTTCATTTCTTTTCAGTCTAGATTTAGACAAATATCAGTACATATGTGTTTTCTGGTTATTGTTTGAACATATTTTCATTATCCTTTTACCTAGGTTATTTCCCATTATTAGTATGGCTATCAGTGGAATGGATAATTTTAGCACAGGGATAATTCCATCTTTAAGGACACCATACAAGTAGAATATGTGAGGATATTTACCCACATGTTCTTCCTTATTTCTGCTTCTCCTCTCTCTTTGCTCAATCTGTGTTGGAAAGTGTCCACTGAGGGCACTCCCCAGTTGGTAGAGTCTCTTCTTACCACTTCAGTGATTTACCTTAAGAAAGCTGTAGTATCATGTTTATGGTAAGAAGATACAGAGAACAATACATTTATATCAATACAACTATTCCTGTATTTATTCCTCTCATTCAACAAATATTCATTGAATACATAGTGTGGAGTAATTCATAGGTAGATCATTTAAGTTAAATTAAGGTGACAATACATTTATTTTGCTCCAGGTATCTCTGGCTTTCATGTTCTTCTATTACTCTCGCCTCTGAGGACAATAGATTTACCATAAGGTTGACCTCTTAGTATTTTACATTTGATTCAGGTCCCTATTCTAGAAACATATTTGTGATTTCCTTATTTCCCCATCCCTTCCATTTGTTCTTCATTGATTGCCTCCTTCTTGTCCATGAGGACGCTCACTCATACCATTCTAAAATAAACCAACCAGTTCCTTCCTTGATTCTGTTATCCTCAGGGAAACCCCCTTTACCTGTTTTTACCAACTTAAAAGGAAGGCAAAGGAAATCTTTAACCACTTCTTTATTATGCATTTCATCCTTAATTCCCTATGATCTGGTTCATATTCACAAATTCTTTTACTGAAATTGCTCTCTAAAGGTAAAATAACTCTGAATATACAATTTAGTGGTCTGTTTTTTTTTCCCAATACCTATCTCTAACTCTGTAAAACTGTATGATGCCATTTAAAGATTTCTTTTTCTGACTTAAAATAAGTATAAAAGCTGTACTCTTCTGGTTGATCTATCTCAGAATAATCTATCCCAGTATTTGTTCATTCATTCCATCAACATATATGTATTGAGTTCCTATTATGTGCTGAGCTTTGTAGAAGATGCTGGAGCTACAATTAAAAGCAGGATAAGCATGGGGGCAGGGGGAGTAGGAAATGTTGACCATTGAATACTAAGTTATAGTTAGATAGGGGTTAAGACCTGCACAGTAGGTTGGCTATACATATCAGTAGTTTACTCTGAATTTGAGAAACATAGTGGAAAGGACTTTGAATGTTTTAACTGTAAAGAAGTGATAAGTGCTTGAGGATATAGATGTGTTTAACTTGCTTTAAATATCAAACAATATATGCATGTACTAAAACATCACATGTACCACATTAATATGTACAATTTTTATATTCTTTTCTGTCAGTTAAAATTGGTTGAGAAAAATAGGAGCTTTCTCCACTTAATAAAGAGAATCAATAAAATAAAATAATAATTAAAAAAGAACAAATTAGACAAGCTCCTGACCCTTCTAAAATTTACATTTCAGTGGAGGAAATAGACAAAAGGAGGCAAAGAAAGAAAACATTGTACTTTTTATTTTAGTTATTCACCACTTTATAGTAGTTAATGCTGTAAGAAATGAATTATGGGTTGTAATAACTTCAGGGAGCTATATCAAATATTATTAATTGCCTCTTTCTCTACTAAAATCCTGATTTTTTTCCCCCATCCTATTTTCCCATGGTCTGTAGGTCAGAGAAGGGAGACACTACCCCAGCCATGATTCAGTCCCAGTTGGTCTCATTGGTCCCAGGAGTTCCATTCTCCATGACTCTGATTGGTTCTACCATGGATCTGTTCTATAGTTTCAACCAATGGGAATAAAGCAGAAGTCTTTCAGTAGAGATTTTTATTAATTTGAGCTATTCTGTTCTTCCCATTTAATGATTTCTCAGCTTGATTTCTTTTTTTGTCTATTTTCTCATTCTGGTATTTCAAACACCCATTTTTGTTGTTGTTAGCATTTAATGTTCATCATTTAATTTTAACCTCTGTCACTTGGTTTAAACAAAAATATCTGGTTTTCCTTTTCCTTAGCTTTATAGTCGCTTTTTTTTTAAGAGAGAGAGAGAGAATCCATTTTATTTAGTTTTTCATATGGTTTTCATTGCTCCCAAGCTTTGTTGTGTACATGGTGCTAGGGTTTGATCTTCCATACTCCTGCATGCCAGGCAAGCACCGTAATCACTGAGTCACCACGCCAGCCCTGTAATCACTTTTAATAGGTAGATGTGCTATGTTCTTATTTATTATTGTTGCTAGTGTATTTTTGCATATTTGTATGCTTGTTACATAATTTATTTTTCATTAATGATGTTTTATTTTTCTGACGCTGGCTGCATTTTCTCTTGTTCCATTTATTTTTTGCCTTTTGCTTTTTCCTCCCTCTCTTCCTCTATATGACATTTTACAGTGTTTATTTTTGTTTTTAATCTTGTATAGCCTTTGGTTGTCTCTTTTCATCTGAGCATACATGTATCTCCTCGGTTTTCCTTTTCCTTTTTATGTTTATTCCTCTGTGTGGTCTCTGATTGCTACTTTGAACATCTATCAAATGGATTTCAGACATTGCAGATCTCTTCTTCGTATCTCTTCGTTATCTTTTTCTTTTCTTTTTTTTTTTTTAAAGAGAGAGGGACAGTGAGAAAGAGAGAGAGAGAGAGACAGAATCAACTTTATTTAATTGTATTTAGCCATAACCATTGAGCCACTGCTCCAGCCCCTCTTCATTGTTCTTGTATTTCCTCTCTCCTTTTTTCCCACATCATTCTGGTAGAACCCTTTAGCTAGGTTGTCCTACTCAATAGATTATTTCAAAACTTTCTGCTGTGCTTATTTGTATATTGAGTTTATTTATTTACCAAAATTGCTGATTTATTTTTTCATAGCACTGTTCTGCTTTAGGGTTGCAGTATTCTTTCTCATTTCTCCATTAATGATAATTAGATAATCACTAAAGCTTTATATTTAATATATTAACCTTTGTTTTGTACATCTATTTAAACATTTATCACCCATGTATTTGTGCCTCAAATGTTTGGTGATTCTTGTTTATTTTCATATGTGTGTTTGGACATGCTGCCAAGTGAGGTATGCCAGAGCCTGTCTTATGGGTGTGGTAGCCTCAGTCTCCTGTGGCCAGTGAGTACCAGGGACTTTACCCTGTTTCTCTGAGTCCATCTCCCCTTGCCCATTTCCTGTTTACCCAGAGAGTTATGTCTGTGCTGCCTGCTATTCAGCAGAAGAATGAGAGGGTACAGAGCCTACCTCGAGGTGGCTCTCAGAGCAGATCTCCATCTGGCCGTCCCAGTGCCCACCTCAGCATTTCCTCTGGGACCTCCTTAAGAAGCACTGCCAGCTCAGCTCCAGTTGATCCTACACATGTGCTTTCCCAGGTAATTTATCCTGTCTCCCTTCTACCTTTCAGGAATTTCTTAAAATCCGATAGACTGATGTCACTTATTGATTTTTACATGGTTATTGATTTTATAGTCATTTAGAAAGCAAAAAGCCAAAAAAAAAAATCAGAAAATTCTCAAACTATTAGGTGACAAAATTTTTGTGGAACATATAAAAAATTCTAGTGAGAGCATTTTATGAGGAATGTATCAAAGTTTTGCTCAGAGAAAGAAAACTAGAAGTTTAATCCATTCAATACTAATAAAAGGAATGAATTAAAGTCCAATCCAAGAATTTAGAGCAACAACATTAAATGATACCAAAGAAAGTAATTATGATAAGCTTAGAAATTAATAATAAAACTTCAAGAAGCAGCTGTTCTAAAAATCTAGCCACTTACTCTTTGATAAAGTCAACAAAATAAATCTACAGCAAGTCTAATCAAGAAGAGATTAGCAAATACACAACATTAGAAGTGAGAATCCAGAACTGAACTGTAGATTTAGAAAAGATTACATTTAAATTGCTACAGGTAATACTGTGCTAATAAACTGAAAATCTGGATTAAGCGGATGATTTCCTAGGAAAATATAGCTCTAGAATGACTCAAAGAATTGAAATATATAAAAGCTAATGAAAATACATGTGATCTAAAAAATTTTCTGAGAATTACTTCCCCTAACAAACTGAACTTGGATAATTTTAGAAGCAAGTCCTTTCAAATGTTCAAGAAACAGATTTTTTCTGTGATGTATAAATTGTTTCAGAGCAAAGAAAAAAGATGAAACTCTTTAGTATTTTATTTAGCTAATATCCCTATGATGTTACAACCTGATGAAAGAAGCTCATGTGTGCACATACACACAAATACAACACCTGCACACACACCTTGTATCTGTTTCATAAAGATAAAGATTAATATCTGAAAGAAAATTCAACTAATAGATTTTTTTCTCTGAAATAGTAATTCACCAAGGCAAAGTAGAGTTTATTCTAG
>PVKS010046573.1:0-13202 GCA_004027875.1 Aplodontia rufa
TCGCATTGGTATCACCTGCCAATTATTCTAGATCCTTCAAAAGGCGCACGTAGAGGCTTTATTGGTCAAACGTGTGCCTCCGAAATCCAGGTGTGGCAATGAACGAGCTAATGTAGAGAGGCCTCGAGGGGGCGGGGTGAAGGCCTTTAAAGAAGAGGCTCGAGCCAGCAGTCGAAATCTCTCGCACTTCTCTGCTGGACATGGTGTTCCTGCTCCTTTGGGAGAGAGCTCTCACGTTTCTGTTGGATGTGGTATCCCTGCTCCTTTGAAGGATGAGCTCTTGCCAGCAGCCGAGCCTCCCTATGCCTCGATCCTGAACTTCCCAGCTTCCAGAACTGTGAGAAATTGCTGTCCATGTTTGTTCGGGGGTGCAATCTTGCAGCGTTGCCTTGAACTTGTTTGAGATCGCCCAATGTTAGGCATTTTGTTGTAGCAGCACAAATGGACGAATAGACTAAGACATTTACGTTGCCTTGAAAGAGAGATGTAAAGCATGGATATATAAAAAGAAAAGTGAAGTTTGGATAAAGAAAGACCGTTTCGGGACTCCGGCCTGTGGTTTTCCTCATCCCCAGTCCGTCCCTCAGGTCAGAACCCGGCTGGAGCGGGACAGGTGCTGTGAGGAAACAGGCCTGGAAGAGATGGACACAAATCTCATGGACTTTTCAGTGAAGGATGAAAAATAGGACATGTGTACCAACGACCAAAGGTGAAGGCCCACAAAGAAGGGAGAAATGCTCTCCGGTGAGGGAGGTAATAAATGGGCCAACTGAGGGACTTGGGTGGATTTGTGGATGGTGGCACCTGAACCCAGACTTGAGGGATTTGCCATAAGGGTTTGAGGGAAGAATATACAAAGTGTGAATGCATTTTGGTCTTTAAGTACAACTCAAAATCGGAACAGAGTCATTTGTGACAACTGTGATTGTGGCCACTGACTGTGCTGAGTGCTTTGGTTTGAGTGATCGCCCAACCCCGAGTTCAGGTGTTAGAAATTTGGTCCCTAATGCTGTAGGGAAGTGTTAACATCATTAGTGGTGCCAGATTAAGGCTGTGACTGAAGGAGTGGGTCCTTTTAGAAGGATGAGTTGAGCCCTCTTTCACTGTCTTCCATCATGTGAGGCCTTCTGCTCCATTATAACGCAAGTATTTCCTAGACCCACTGGATCTTAGGCTCCTCAGCCTCTAAAACTGGGAAACGTGTGGAGTTCTTTATACATTATCCAGTCTTAGGTACTCTGCTGACAGTACCACAAAATAGACTCAAGACAGACCTTTCTGAGAAATTACTAACAAAGCATGCATCTATTTGCAGAATCGGAGCTCCCTTGATGTGATCATCCCGAATTCCCCCACCCAAAGAGAGCACTTTTCTTCTCATTCTGTACACGCAGGGAAGCTTCCAATCTAATCTGCCTTAGCAGAGGCAGGTGAAGATGGGGTAATGACCCCACTTGGTCCTGGCTCCATGTTAGACCAAGGCTTACCTGAGGGCCCAGCACCTCACTGCTCACACCTGGTGGGCATTTGCACTCCCTCCTACAGGCCTGACCCTAGTTTATTCAGGGTTTAAATGGTGCCCCCAGGGACAAAACGTGAGTGCTGCCCACTTCTGTCACCATGGCCCACACTCTCGCTCTAGGGTTTGTACTTCCTGTGGAAGAAAGCCACACTGGGCCTGTTTCTGAGAAAACCCAGAATGCCTGAGCAGTTCAGACAGCACAAGCAAGGAGCTACTGGTCTCTCAGCTGCATGGCCCTCGGCCTCCAGCCCCTGCCCTCACTCTTCAGGCTGGTTCTCCACAGCCCTCCTGCCAACACAGGAGGCTCCTGGTTGCTCTCCCTGACCCTGCCTGAAACTTGACCCCACTTTGTAGTTTCTCCAGCCTTGTTCTACTTTTCCAACCCCGGCTTCCCCACACCAGGCATCTGGAGGCTGGAGCGATTCTCCCCACTCTGCTCTCTTTTGTTTCTTTCATTACTGCCTTTCAAGTTATGGGAGAAAGGAAGGCCTCAGGTCGCCTGGACAGCAGCATGATTGGTGCAGAGGGATGCTGGATAATGCTCTTTTTACCTCAACTTAGAAGCTTGCCCCTAGAATTTTCTCTTCATTCTTCCTTCCAACACTGGGTCTTCAGTCTCCTGCTCTTGACTTAACCAGAAGCAGGGTGACAGCCTTACGTAAGGAGTTCTGGATGGAAAGGAAGCCTGTTGGGCTCTCCCCTCACCTTCTTGCATCTCTGCAGTGGCTGCTGAGGCCCTTGCGTCTTCTGATTACCTAGTCATCAGTCAGGAAGCCTCAGTGTAGGTAGCCTGAGGAGAGCCTCCATGCTGGGGCACCCTGGGGGAACCCTCTTACCCTGAAGGCTCTTCTCCCTTAGGCCAAGGCAAGCTCCAATTCACTATTGCTTTAGAGTCACGGTATCCTTTTTTATTAAGTTCTTGCATCTCAACTTTTAGAACAAATCGATATTTTTACACAGAAAAAAACATGATTCAATCTCAGTAGATGAATAATTTCACAGTTTAATAGCATACTATTTGAGGCAGTTCAACAGATCAGGGATTTACCCAATTTACTTTCTCACACCCCCACTCAACTTCTCCTCACTATTACCTCCTGATGTGGAAAGAGTCTCTGCCGTAGGCCCAAGCTGTTCATAGAGACCCAGAACAGGGGCTCTCTGGTGCTGTTGGCCAGAGTGACCTCACACTGCTACCCTAGAACGTATGGGTAATACTAAATGCTACTAGCTTAGCACTTCCTGCAAGTGGGACTGAATGAAAAGGCTAAAGGGGTAACCTCTGAGTCATATTCAGTCCCAGAAGACTTGGAACTGGGAAGCATAGGGGGGGTTAGGGCCCAAAGCTCCGGAAGCTGGGGCCCCTGGGGCAGGTGTGTTCATGGAGGTGCATGGGACAGGGTCCCTCCTGATCTTTCTGTGCTTCCTCACTCTAATGGGGTTGTTAATTGTCAGATTACAGCACTTGCCTGGCTTGCACAAGGACGTGGGTTTAAACTCCACCATGTACACAATGAAATGTCAGAGTAATGAAAACCACATGAAAAAATAAAATTGAGTCTCACTGTCCCTCTCTTTAAAAAATATACATGTCTTAGATTAGCTCATGGTTAAGGTTCAGAACATAATATCTGCATTTTATATTGTTTTGCCAGAGACTAAGTGATTGGTATTAAATCTTTCATAAGGAGATAAATACTAGTCAACTGAAAATACTCAATATAGTTTGCAGTTTAGAAATTCTTCTCTAGAAGCATCTGAATGTGTGGTAAAGATTACCCTGTTCAATTTATTAAGCGAGTGTTTCAGGATTGGTGACCCCAAGGCTGATTGAGCCAGGAAGCGTTTTCTCCAGATTGCAAGTTTTAGCTCCCTCTAGTGTCCCTGGCTCAGTCTTAATATGCTCAGGACTTCCAAAGCAAAATCAGACCCCAGTTCAGCTAACTACTCTCCCTTTCGGTAGTCCATGACCACTCTTAACAGCATGCATGTCCTCTATATTATTTTCCATTGCTTACAAGTAATTTTTTTATATTCCATTTATAAACTAATTGTGTATTGTCCCCCTCCAAAAAAAAAGCACAATTGTCTTGAAATGGTAAACACACAAGATCAGATTAAGTATCAGGCATTAGTAGGTGTCAGTATTAGATACCTACCAATAGGTATTTCCTGCTTTAAATTTAGGAATCAGAATATTACCATTAATAGGACCATTACTATCGTTTCCTCCTTTTCAGAAATAGGAAACACATCCATAAAATTGCTGCTCTACTCATTCTATAAGTCTCTAATAAAACTGTCAAGTCCCTAAGCTGGGCACAGTGAAAGAAAGATGGGCCCAGGTTTCACAGACCTTTCAGTGACAGGTGCACCAATTGCCAAAGGTAGAAACCCATAAGGCAGGTAACAATACAGCCCAACAGGTCTCAGGTGGAAGAGGTGATTCAGCTGAGGGGTCAGGGTAGCTTTATGGAGAGGTGGTACTTAAACTTGACCTTTAAGGATGCATAGGATTTGATTGGGAACAGGGGTGAAGTGTGGCACTGTGAAAATGCATTCAGGGAAGGCAGCATGAAAGGAGGCTCCTAAAAACTTAGCCTGGAGTGCCTTTAGCTATGAAAGATGCTGAAAGCCAGCAGAGAGCCTTGTGCTCTTGCAAGGAAGCAGGAAGGCCTTACACAAATTTCCAGCTTGTACCGGGCTCCTTTCATAAAACAGAATTCTTTTTTTTTTTTTTTTCTTTTTTAAAGAAAGAAGGGTTGAGGATTTAGCTCAGTGGCAGAACATTTGCCTAGCACACGCAAAGCCCCAAGTTTGATCCTCAGCCCTGAGGGGGGGAAAAATAGAGGGACAGAGAATTTTGATTTAGATTTTCATGTGACTTTTGCTGCTCTGACGCTTGTTGTGTACGTGGTGCTGGGGTTAGACCGCCAAGCCACCGCTCCAGTCCCTGAATTGTCTGTTTTTAGAGGTGTTTAAGGTAGTTGTGATTTTATTCACTTTCAATTTAGCATTTACAAAGAGATTCATAAAGGGCATTCGTGCATGGACTAAATAACTCCTGAGAGTACTTCTAATTGATTATACAGTTTGGATATTTGAACCAGAAATTGACCTTACATTATAGGAAGACCTTGGGTTTTATGTATTTCCTTAGTAGGATACTCAATAGCTTCTTAATTAGCAAATGACATGAACAGTATTGTGTTTTAAAAGGAGTTTGGCAGCAAGGTTTAAATTGGATAAACAGGAAGGGAGAGACTGGACAAACGGACTGGTTAGGATATTATCACTCTTTTTCAAGACCTAAACTAGGCTAGTAGAAATGAGAATGGAAAACAAATTAATACCCACATACACTCAGGATAACTATTGTGTTGTGATTATTTGTGACTTCTTCCTCTGTAAATTGAAAGTTTCATAGGAACAAGAAGTATCATGTCTGCCTTTATATCCCTACTGCCTACCAGTAACTAGCATATACAAGTGCTGAATATGGACTAAATGAGTGCATGCGATATCTGTTGCCTGGTTTTATGAGTAGCTGAGATATTGTTATTTGAAGGGCCCTGGGTATCCAAACCCCTGGACAAGAGGAAGCCAAAGATGTTGGAAATGATCCCTGAGTTTGGGACGCAGGAGACAGCAACTGTGTCCACTTCACTGTCTGCTCTTTGACCTGTGCCAGGCAGGCCTTCATCTCCACAGCCTACTGAAACTCCTCATGTTTCGGTCACCCACCCATCATGGCCTTCTCATCAGCATATCCATGTAACTTCCAGGACACTCCTGTCATGGTTTTCTTCCTGTCTCACCGACTGTCTGATTCTAGTCATTCCAGCTTTGCTGGGTAGTCTCAGTCTCTGTCCATGGTTCTCCACCTTAGGTTACATTAGAATCACTGAAGAGCTTAGAAATCTCTTGATATTCAAACTGAACCCCAGACGCATTAAATCAATTCCTGACAGATGAACGCAGGTTCAATATTTCATGCTCCTCAATATGCATCTGATGTTGTAAAACACTTCACTAAATATAGAACTTCTTCAAAACACAGCCCTTGATCTCTTGCCTCTGCTAGTTCTGGCCCCATGGGTTTTAAGAGCTTCTTCATCAGCTGAGGTATTGATCTATATTTCTAGCCTTCACTTCTGACTATAAATTTGTACGTACAACTGCTTGCTCAAGATGTCTGAGATGCAGACACCTCAGATTTTACAAATCCAAACTCCTGGCCTTTCCTAGCCTCCAAAATCTCCTTAGTGTCCTTGTCCCAGTTAGTGGAATTACCATTCATCCAGTTTTGGTAAAGACAACTTAGAAATTATCTGAGTCACCTCTTTTTGTCCTCCCTGCTTCTAATGCATACTTGAAGTTTTTCTTTCTAAAATACATTCCAGAACTAACCACTTCTCATGACCTCTACCATCACCACCGTTGTCCTCATCTGCTCTACAACCGTGCCTCCTAGCCTTACCCAACTTCACTCTTACCTCTTTGCACAGTAATTAGAGGAACATTTAAAACTTATATTTCTCCCTCTTTAAAAAAAAACCCTCCAGTTTGTTCCTGTTATTACTTAATTCTTTTTTTTTTTTTAAGAGAAGGGCAGTGAGAGAAAGAATCATTTTTATTTAGTTTTTCATGTAGCTTTCATTGCTCCAACACTTAATTGTGTGCATGGTGCTGGGGTTTGAACCTATGTCCCTGTGCATGCCGGGCAAGTGCTATAACTGTTGAGCCACCACTCCAGCCCCTTATTACTTAATTCTTGATTCTGGCCCTCAAGGTTCTCAGTGGTCCAACGCCTGCCTTCTGCCCCAACCCATCTCTCACTCTCCCCTCTGTTTGCTGTGCTTGTGCTACTCAGCTTTTTTGCTCTTTGTGGAATATGGCCTATCTGTAACATGTTCTCCCACCCAAATCTTCCCATGGCTCATGGTCACCATTCTGGTGACACATGTGACCTTGTCAGAAGTGCCTTCACTGCCTCACCCTTCACAGCCTAAAAGGCTGCTGGAACCCTTGCTGTCTTCTGCCTGAGCTTGTGCTCACCTTAGTGCTACTTGTTATCTGAAATGGTAATGTTTATTTGTGAATTTATTTCCTTGTGTCCCTCCAGAAGAAAGCCATTTGATTTACTACTGTATCTCTGGCATCTGGTAGATTCTCAGTAATTGCCTGTTGAAAGAATTGTTAAATCCATGGTCGAAACTCAAACTGATAATGAAGCAGCCTGCATTACCAGGATATTACTGAGTTGGATGAGTAATCTCTGCACAGGCATGATTAAAGATTCCATTAAAGGCGTTTTGGGAATAAGTGGCTCAGATGCTGGATACACTGTCTTCCCTAATCATGGTACCTGAAGCTCTTCCGTTAGCAATTTGTATTTATGCCTATATGCTGAAAAGTTTTGCCTTCTCTTGAATTCGCCACTAAATTTCAATAACCCATAGTGTACTCCTATTCGCTAATAAAAGATTAAGGTAAAAGATTATTCTGAAAGACCAGACCAAAGGCAGAGGAGATTAGAATCAGAAGGAAGGCAGATGATGGACATACTAAATTTTCTCTACATATCATAATGTCTTTGCCAGGGCTCCTTGGGAAAATCAGTCTTGACCATCAGGAAGCCTGATGGTTATATAGACCTTAATAAAAAACTTTGTGTGGGTCCCATTAGAACTAGCAACCTTCTAATTCCATCCATCCCCTATGTAACTCATGTAACTCAATTCCATTCCCCAGTCTAATTTCCCAAGTATACAGAGATTTGACAATTTGGTGGTATTTAGAAAGCTTTCCCCCCCTCTTGACCGTTATTTCCATCACAGCAAATCAACCAGTCCTACTTGTTCCAGAGGAAAGTAGTTTTATAGAATGTAATTGAAAAAAATCTAAACAACAGCATATATCAAGTCCTTAAAAACACTTGCCTTTTAAAATAACAAGTAAGGGGGCTGGAGCTCAGCAGTTGGAGCGCTTGGCTGGCAAGTGCAAGGACGAGGATTCAAACCCCAGCACCTCATACACAACTAAGTGTCAGAGAAACAAAGCCAAATGAAAAACTAAAAATTGATTCTCTTCCTCTCTCTTTCTAGTAAAATAACATGTAAGAAACAAAGACTTTGATTGCTCTGGTATTGCAGTTTGGGTTCCCATAAAAGCAGACAGATTAACAAGCAGAATATGTATTAATTGATCCCTCAGGATCAACATTTGTGGAAAGGAAGGAAGCAAGGTTGGACAAAGGGAGAAGATGAGCTTAATGCGACGTCAACAAAGACCTTTGCTCATCCCTTCTGGAACTTTAAAGCTGGGGAGCCCCTCAGAGTTGACGCTTCTCCCGGTGAGAGGTCTAGGTCCTCGTTCTTCCCCATCAGTCAATCATTGGTTGCAAACTGACCCTGGTGAACGAACACTCTCTAGGACCAAAAGGAGTTTATGGAGGGGGATAACAGCTCAGGGCTGTCTACTGATAGCACTTTTGGTGTCCAGGAAAAGAATTCCTCCGACCTGAAGACAGCATCCATTACATGCAGGATTTTCATATTAAGGTCACACGTTTTAGTTGCTAACATTCTGTGAGTATGGCAAAATAGTTTTACCAAGAGTCTCCAAGGGTTGGCTTTGTTGCTTTCTTGCAAATTCTGTCTTTGGAATACTTAGACTTTTTATCTCCAATATGTGCTATAATCACAGGCAGATAAGAGTGTTATTTTTGATGTCATTATTATTCCTATTTAACATTTTGTGAAGAATTCACAGTATGCACCAGGTCCTAGGATTGTTTCTTGGCCACCTGCAGTGGCAAGTCTGGATGATTAGAAAGATGAGATCCAACTCTTACTAATGCTGCAGCCTCATCTAAATTCATGTCCCCTGAGATTTCTTTAAAATAAAATAAAACCCTCAGCCTGGATGGTGTTGGAGGAACTAATTATTCAGGTTTCCTATTATAGTTTTGCCTATGTAAGAACTGCAGATTGGGCCCTGAGTAAGCATAATTGAGAGTTAATGTGTTCTGTAGTTTAGAGGTGGGAAATAAAACAGCGGCAGCTCACATGAGGAAAAAATGGATTCTTGCGTCAGTGCAGCAAAAAGGACCTATGCCTGTAGCCTTTATTACTCAGGCCTGGATAGTGGATACAAATAAGACTCTTTACTGTGGTTTTTCACCCTGGCAAGTTTAGTCTCTGAAATAAGGTGAGATTACACCTTCTCTTATTTCATCTTTCTGCAAAAACATGGGCATGAAAGAGTAAGGAGTTACTCCTTAGTATTTAGTAAATACTACATATGCTTGAATAAACATTTCAAAATTCAGATTCTTAGTTATACTTGTCTGAAATTCTAATAGTTTGGCTGGGCTGGGAGTTGGTGGCAGGTACTTCTCAGGTGGCTCCTCACTGCCCTGCTCTCAGCAACTGGGGATGGTGAGATGCGTTCATCTCCTTCTCTGCAGATTGTTGTTTGTCGTGTTTTGTTTGGATAGCAATGTGGTCCAGTGGCGTGGCTCTTGGACTTACAAATCCTAGCTTTACCACCTCACAGTTGCACTATCTTAGATATCCTCAATTAGCTGCCCTGGGTCTTCATTTTTGTCTTATCAACAATGACTGTAGTGCCTACTCCTAGAGTTGTTGAAAATGTTGAGATAGATAGGTTTGAGGTGCTAATAGGAACAGCAAAGTCAGAAAATGTTAGGTGCTACTGCTGCTTGCTGGGATTGAGTTCAGATAGAAGATGAGGAGAAGAGTCCTTTGGATCGCTTCTGGTGCATCCAGCCCTGCTTAAGTTGAAAAATACTCTGAATGCATCCAATAAAGTACAGTAGCAGTAAAGAACAGTCTCCATGTAGAGTTGAAACCAATGAGATAATTTCCTCTTTAAAGTTAGACGTAATGTTGGGAAATGAATTAGGCATCCAGTCTGCAGCCCAGGGATAGTTATTTTGACCTTCAAGACTTATTTAAGAAATATATTTTGCATTGCTTCTCAGCATTTTGGCTAAGGTAAAGTAAAGAAATACATTCATAATGCTGTAGCCTCCCTAGAGAGTGACTCACCTGATGGATCTGGGCTAAGTAATTGAAAAACATACTGGAAAGGAGTCACCATTCTAGATGCCATTAGAACAGTGGTGATTCATGAAGGAGGTCAGCATATCAAGTCGAACAGGAGCTTGGAAGAAGTTGATTTCCTCATGGGTGAGTTTGAGGGGTTCAAGAATGCAATGGAGGAAGCCACTGTGGAGGGGGTGGAAATAGCAAGAGAATTGGAATGAGAAGTGGAGTCTGAGGTGAGACTGAGGTGCTGCCATCTTATGATGAGTTGATTGTTACGGATAGGCAAATAAAATGGTTCCTTGAGACGGAGTCTGCTCCTTGTGGAGATGCTATGAACATTGTTGAAATAACAACAAAAGGTTTCAGAATGTTACATATTATACATAATGGCCATGACACGGTTGAGAGGATTAGATCCAATTTTGAAAGAAGTTCTGTGGGTAAAATGCTATCAAACAGCACTGCATGCTTCAGAGAAATCCTTCAGGAAAGGAAGAATCAGTCAGATGATGCAAACTTCATTGTCTCATTTTAAGAAATGGCCTCAGCTTCCCTGGCCTTCAGCAACCACCACCCTGATCAATCAGGAGCCATCACAATAGAGGCAAGAGCCTCTATCAGCAAAAAGATGATGACTTGCTGGAGGCTCACATGAGTGTCCATGTTCGTTAGCAATAAAGTGTTTTATTTTAAAGAAAGGGGGACAGTGAGAGAGAGAAAGAGAAGCAATTTTTATTTAGCTTTTCATGTGGCTTTTGTTCCTCTGACACTTTGTTGCGTACGTAGTGCTGGGGTTTGAACTCACATACTTGCGCAAGCCAGACAAGCGCCATAACCACCAAGCCACCACTCCAGTCCCAATGAAGTGTTTTGGAATGAAGGCATATACGTTATTATTAAACATAATACTAAATTTCATAGTGTAAATACAACTTCGATATTTACTGAGAAATCAAAATAGCTTGTGCTCACACTATTGCGATACTCTTTTCATTTTAATGGCCTGAAATCAAACCCATATTTCCAAGTCGTGCGTACAATAAACTTGGATGGCTACCTAACTTTAGGCAAAATATATGTATAAATCCCAGGCAAATTAAAAGTCTATTATTTAAAGCTTTATGATCTATTTTAAAGGATTGTTTAGGACAAATGCATGATACATAAAGGAAAAAACTGATTACATTTGATGTTAAATTTAGATTTTTTGTTTATTTAAAGGTATCTTGGAGAAAGTACAAATAAAAGCCATAGATTAAAGTAGGTGTGCATGTAATATCATAGCCTAAAGTAGTTTGGCTCACTAATCTTATTAAAGCATGCAAAATAGTATCACACAACTTTTTAGAGGTTGAAACATGGTGCTGAGAGTATTCTTTTAAATCCAGAATGGTGTCATCTCTTCGGAGAAAGGATGCCCAGAAATGGCTTCCACAGTTTTCATGTCAGGTTATAGGAACATGGGTATTCAGACGATTCACCATATTTTTCGGTATGTCAAATATTATCATTGCAAGTAGGCATGACACAGAAGTAGAAACTGGATTTTGGAAAACTATCAACAGGCTATATAAGGGAATGCAGAAAGTCGATAAGAAAACAAATGGGATCAGATTAAATTGAAGTGAGTGGACTTAAAGTCTCTGATCAGGGCTGGAGCAGTGGTTCAGCGGTTGGAATGTTTGCCTGGCATGCGTCAGGACCTGGGTTCGAGCCGCAGCACCACATGCATGACTGGGTGTCAGAGAAACAAAGGCCAGATGGAAAAATAAGTGGAATTGATTTCTTTCTTTCTCTGTGTGTTTCCCTCTTAAAAAAAAAAAAAAAAGTCTCTGATCACAGATATCCTTGAGCACTTTAGAAATTGGTGAAGAACTTCACAGAACAAATCTATCATTGTGTAAAACTCTGGAGTACCCGCTGAGATTGTTTTTCTTTTTATTGGAGCATTATAAT
Organism: Aplodontia rufa; assembly: GCA_004027875.1. Classification (NCBI taxonomy): domain Eukaryota; kingdom Metazoa; phylum Chordata; class Mammalia; order Rodentia; family Aplodontiidae; genus Aplodontia; species Aplodontia rufa. The sequence continues at coordinate 11,554 of PVKS010046573.1, forward strand.
TATATATAACAGTGAGATTTGTTGCTACATATTGGTACATGCACGTAATATAACAGTATAAAACTGCTGAGGTTCTGAGTACCAGAAGAATGAAGATACGAGAAAGTCAGCACAATGACAACTTTTTCAATGGGAAGAGAGGACCTTAGTATTAGTTTGCCTATCAGCTCAAGTTCCTTGCCCAGCAAGTCATTGAACCTTTTGTGAAAGCATTAATTTGCAAATCTTAAAAAATAATGTTGGACTTAAAATCAACATGAGTTGGTGAAAATTAAAATCTGTCAGTTGAATCTAATTTTCTTCTGTGATGGGTCTGTTAAAGGTCAGCGACAGTGTAATTAATTGCTCGAGGCTCAGAAACCCAATGAATCTCTAAACTGACTTTTATTTCATAGAATGTTAGTCCTAGAAGAGGCCTCAAGGATCATCTAGCCTGCCCGCTTCATTTTGCCGAGAAGGAAACAGTCGTCAGGGAGGTTAAATGACTTGTTCAAGGTCAAAGCTACTGTCGATCCTTGCCGTTGTACTCTATAAATGGATTCATTTTTGCATCTTTAAAGCTCCTAAGAGTTTGTGTTTGATCATAAAACATTATTGAACACTTTATTCTTTTGTCATAATCTTTCATAAAGTATCTGAAAATTTATCTCATGAATGTTTCCTTACAAGGTTTTCCAAACCTCAGTTTTTAAAATTAAGTCTTTTCCGTACTGTTTATGCAAAAAGGATTGCAAAAGATGAGTAGGAGTGACTGTCCTAATATGCATACCTAACAGGAACTCTGGGAACAGGAGAGGCTGGTTACAGACTCCTGGACAAAAGGGGTCATTGGTTGATGGCATAAGTGGTACCTGGTCCTGGTTGTACATTACTGGCTGCGCTATCCCTCAAGGACTCTATGTGCCTGATTACACAATGTGAGCAGAAAAGACTGGCATGAAGAGTGTTTTTAGAAAAGAGTGCAAGGGGTTGGGGATTTAGCTCAGTGGCAGAGTGCTTGCCTAGCATGCGCAAGGCCCCGAGTTTGATCCTCAGCCCTGCAAAAAAGAAAAGAGTACAGTAGGGCAGCAATGACAGCAAAGATGACACGAGATCAGAGGAAGTGATGGCCACGATAATGTGGGAAGAATGGAGGCTCAGCATGCATCAGTGGTGCCCTGCTAAGATGCACGCTCAGGGAACTGTGCAAGGAAAGTGGTTGGCCAAGGACCTCCAGAAGCTGCACGTTCAAATTTGCTGCTGTATGCATACTGAGACCAGGTTCTGCCTGACTGCTCCGTGTTGATGCCTGAGCACACCCAATGTACGAGTGCCGAGGGCCAGCCCCAGCTGAACTCGGGTCCCTGAAGGAGGAATGGAGTCTGTGATACTGAAGAATGGCTGGAACCTCCAGGGCAAGTTGCAAGCAGACACAGTTCCCTGCTTGAGCAAAATGCGGTCTGTTCTTTATTGTTGAACATTTTTATACAGATGTACAAACAAGCCTTTCATTATCAGCTTCATTATACAATTCTCTTTTCAGTTTCCCAGTAAACTTAAAGCATCAGCCATTAGTACAATTCATGTCCTCGACCTCCCCACCACATTGACCATATTGTTTAAACCTGCTTTTACAAAGGACGGAGACCAAACACTTCACCAAATTCTGT
>PVKS010046574.1:0-13221 GCA_004027875.1 Aplodontia rufa
AAATAAATTAAGGTATATATTTCTTGAAATGCTTTAAAATGATCAAGGTAAATCATTATATTTGCATGAATCAATAGAAACTTTCTTTTAAATATTACATAAAATATTGTAAATATATTGTTAATTTTAAAAGTCACTATCTTAGAGATTATAGAAAAATATTTAGATATAGCACAGTGTTTGGAATTTTCTCTAAACATTATGTTTGTAGATAAGAAGTGGATGGGAAAAGAGATAAAGTAATGAGTTGTATGGATAGAGTTCAGTTACAGGAGGGTTTATTTTTTTCAAAATTTATATATAATTGAAGTTTTCTATAAATAAAATAATAAAAATGTGAGAAAAGGTTTCTGAAGAACATCAAATTCAGTCAAGTTTAAAAATAAAGATAAGTTCATTCTTCAAAGATTCAGTGCACTGAAATTATGAGTTAATTTATACCTATTTAATTATTTATGAGTTTCTAAAATGATTATTCATACAATATTATAAATGAAAATTGTATAGAATATATTCTGAGAACTTTCCTACAGCCATAAAAAGGATACATGTAAGTACCAAATATGTGACTTCTTTTTTATAGCTTATATTGGTGAATTATTATTATAAATAATAGTAGAATTCAATTTGACATACTCATAAATGCACACAATTTTATGAATTTCATTCCTGGGTACCTCTCCTTTCCATCCCCTCCTCCCTCTCCCCTTCCTTTCCTGGAAAAAAACCATATTTATTACATAAATGGTGTCACGTCACTCTAGCTAGACAACATGTAATTTTCCTTTATATTTCCAGAATATTTGTGATATTTTAGGTTTGCTTTTTTTGGTACTGGGGATTGGAGTTAGGGGTGATCTACCACTGAACTATATCTCTAGCCCTTTTGGCAATTATTTTGAACCAGGGTCTAAGTTGGTGATGGTATAATTTGCCCAAGCTGCCCAAGTCCACCTGCCTCAGACTTGGAGTTGCTGGGATGACAGGTGTGCATCACAATTGCCTTCTTGTGATTTCAGTATTTTAAGGTAATATAAATGGAAGGGGTTCTTACATGTTTCTGGAATTATCCAAAATGATTGTATTAAAATATGCTTCAGAAAGAATAGTGTTGAGATTACTTTTATAACCAATATCGACATATCTTCCTCTAACGTCTTTCTGCTTTTTCAAGTACCATTACAACTCCCATTTCAGAATATGCTGAATTTTAAAAATATTCTTATATCTTATGACTTCAAGATGACAAACTCCTTATCAAATGAATTTTTACTTAAAACCAGTGACTTAATTAGTAGAAGAGATTATGAAATTATGAGATTTCTCTGTTGGTTTGCCATTTTATAGGACAGTGATTCTGTTCTCCTCTAGGGATGTGATTAGTGTTTTGTTTTTATGTGTATGGGGTGCAGAAAGAGAAAAAGGGGGGATTTTGTCTTATTATAGATATCTTAGTCCTAATCAGTCTAAACTTTTTATTTACTATAATCATGTAAGTCTATCTTTAAATTATCCTGAGAAGCTGGAAGTGGCTGACTTGACCCAGAAAAGGTAGTTTAAGAAAGGATATTAGTGGCATGAGTCTCTGAGTCATTATCATCTTTAGGGGATCATTTCCTTTGGTTTAGTTACACTAAAGGAAATTAAACTCTTTAAGATTTTTTTTTTCAGCTGCAAGCAACAATGTGATATGATTGAAGAGCAAAGACCCAGAGTCTTCAATTTTCCAAATTGCCTTAATTTGATGGAGAAGCAATGCTGCATCTAGTTAAATTATATTATGATAAAGAGAAGCTGGTCGTTTCTCAGCATGAATCTGAAAGCAAATTATTTCCACAAAAAAGTATGATATATTTGACTAGATAAGTAATTATACCATGGTGCTACTATCTCCCCTGCCTCCGATTAGAAAAGAAGAATTCAATTACCACTCAATTAGATAAAAAAATAATAATTTTAGTGATACATTCCAAGTGAATTAATTTATTCCAAAGCAGGTTCCAATGAATTTTTAGATTAACCTGCATGCATTTTGCTGATTGAAATCCTTAGTCAATGTTTTTTCTTAAAAATCAAACTTAAAACCTATTTTACATTTAACATTTGCTTTAACATTATTTTGTTCTTAAATTATGCACTGAATTGTATTTAATTTAGTGCATAGGATAATTGAATTTGTTATAAAGTTTAATCAAATTACTATAACATATTAGTATATATTTCCAGATGACTCTATGGTTTAAGTTCCATTGTTTTGCAATAAGCAGTAGACAAAAATATAGAACAAATATGTATTCCTATATACATTAGAAATATAACTATATGGTGGGGTGAAGAGAACCAGAAAGAGATAATAATTATGATGGAAGTTTAAAAGTTATGAATAAAGTTTGATTTTTCACTTCATTTCCAATATGGTTGACTTATTTCTTTTGTTTGCCTTCTTGCTCTGTCCATGGTCTTACATAACAAAGGAGTTTGTTGGTTCACATTCATACATGCATATGTATTGAAAGAGTTGCTTCAATCTGATCCTTGCCCAGGATCTACTGTCCTTCTTCAACTCCCAGATCACATGACTCCTCTGTAGTTCCCCCAAGTAACATAAAAATGAGCATATACATGCAATTTAAACCTTGGTTATATCAGTTTTAATTTGGAAATATGAATGACTTGAATTTTAGTTTTTACAGTCATCTCAGTTTATTTAGCATAAAAGAAGATGAGTAGGAGGGTAATGAAAGGAAGAATGAAGATGTATTCTTCCTGGAAGCAAACTGATGGACAAGAGTAAGGAAGAGTAGTTTCTACCAGCCAAACAACTGATTTGTAAGTGCTTGGCTTAGACATGCACAGATTTCAAAATCCTATCCTGTGTATTAGGTAACAATAGTTCCTAATCCTTGATGGATATCAAAAGCACTCAGGAAAATCTTTGTTTTTGTTATTTTTGTAAAAAGAGTCTTAAAATGTGATTTATTGGATATTAAGTTTTGATTTAATAATTTATTGGAGGGGAATTTTATAACGGACTCCTTGCACCCATTACCTAGCCTTAACAACAAATACCAGTTTGCCAGTCTTTCTTCATCTCTCTTCAATCTGTCTTTTTTTTTAATTTTAAAATACTTCTGGATCCTTTAAAGAAAATCTCAGCATGATCTCCTTTTCCTTATGAATAGTTTACTACGTATCTCTATAAGAACACATATTCTGGAAGAATTGTGTTTTTAAGCAGTCACCAAACCACTATCACTTTTGACAAATAAGCACAAACCCTTTAATTTATATCCTGTCTATGCCTTGAAGAAATGTATTTTAGACTTATTTAACTCAAAAATTGAACACCTCCCAATTTTTTTTATAATAATTTCTTCCTTTTATTCCTCAGTGTCCTTTGTTGTGTTGTTAAACTAACATCATTTGTCCTCTAAGTGGTCTAACATAGCACTTAGTTTACCTGAATTTTTGATAATTCATGGTGATGTTGACCTGTTATTCTTTCTGCCACTGTAGTTCCTGTGTGCTGGTGATTTGATCAAAGTTTATAATTTCATTTTTTTTCCTAAAGAGAGAGGGTCAGTGAGAGAGAGAAAGAGACAATCAATTTTATTTAGTTTTTTATGTGGCTTTTGTTGCTTAGACACTTCATTGCATATGTGATGCATTTTTTTCATTAGAATAAATTATGTTAGGGTTATGCAGTCAAAATATTGTGCTTAAAATCTCTTGAGCTAATTAGTTTCTGGATATTATACCATTCCCTCAAAATAGGGTATAGTCCTCAGTTTTTCATATTTTTGATGAAGTTTTCAGGGTTTTATACCAAAACCATATAAGCAAGAGAATTCTTAGAAATCAGATACCTGCTTCTGTTTTTCTCCCTCGATTCTCTCTTTCCTCAGATAAGGTAACTATATTTGATTATTTCTTGGTTTATTATTCCTATTTATCTCCTAAATATTTAAGCATGAATATATGTATATTCATATTGCCAAAATTCCTATTTTATATAAAGGGTGGCTTACTATAAACATGTTTCAATGCCTTACATTTTTATGTCTTAACCAGAAGTCTATTTTCTTGTTCTTTTTCTTAAATTTTATTTAAAGCATTCTACAGATAATAGATCTTATTAATTTCTTGTTAGTTTAACAGGCAGTCCTACCATGGTTTAGGTAAATAATGTTGTATTCTAATGTTGTATTCTAGCTTCCACAAATGAGAGAAAACATTCAGCCCTTGAGTCTCTGAATTTGGGATATTTAACTTAGCATAATTTTTTCATCTCCATCCATTTGGCTACAAATGCCATAACATCATTTTCTCTAATAGCCAAGTAGTATTCCATTGTACATACGTACCAAAGTTTTTGAATCCATTCGTTGAATGAGGGGCATCTGGAATGAGGTCAATCTAGCTATAGTAAATTGAGCTGCTATAAACATTGAAGAAGCTGTATCTCTATAACATGCCAATTCTAACTCTTTTGGGAAAACACCCAGGAGTGGGATAGCTGGATCATAAGGCTGTTCCAGCCCTAATTTTTCAAGAAGTCTCCACACTGCTTTCCAGAGTGGCTGAACCAGTTTGCAGTCCCACCAGCAATGTGACAGTGTACATCTTTTCCCATAGCCCCTCCAGCATCCGTCATTGTTCGTGTTCTTCATTTTTGCCACTCTGAGTATAGTGAGGTGAAATCTCATTGAAGTTTTGATTTGCATTTCTCTTATTGCTGTGATGTAGAGCATTTTCTCTTATATTTATGAGTTTATGGACTTCCTCCACTGAGAAGGACTTCCTCCTCCTTTACCAAATATCAGACAGTTAAAGGAATGGAGATTCATCTCAGAATCCTCTATTCTATTCCATTGGTCTTTAGTTCTGTTTTCATACCAATACCATGCTGTGTTTGTTACTATAGCCCTATAGTATGATTTCAAGTAATCACTCTTGTTCAATATAGTCCTTGAAGCCCTTTTTGGGTTTTTTTTTGTTTTGTTTTAATAGGATTTTTTTGTTTGTTTGTTGTTCAGACAGGAGAAAGAAATCAAAGGAATTCAAATAGGAAAAGAGGAAGTCAAGTTGTCTCTACTTGCTGATGACATGATCCTATACCTAGAAGTCCCAATAAGCTCAACCAGAAGACTTCTAGAGCTTATAAGCAATTTTAGAAAAGCGTCTGGCTATAAAATCAACACCAATAAACCATTAACTTTCCTATCCTCCAGCAACAAGTCTGTGGAAGAAGAAATCAGGGCATCTGTCCCATTTACCATCTACTCCAAAAAAAATGAAATAAAATACTTGGGCATAAATCTTACAAAGGATAGTAAGGACCTCTATAATGAAAACTATTGAACTTTACATTTTATTATGAGACAGATTCTCGATTAGTTACTCTTGGCCTAGCTAAGTTGCTGAGGCTGGCTTTGAACTTGCAATCCTCCTGCCTCTCTCACAAGCCACTGGGATTACAGAACCATACCACTGCACCAGTCTTTTCTATCAGTTTTTTTAATAGTAGGTTTAGCATGGTAGGGGCTGGGACATAGTTAAGTTTTGGAATTTGTTGCATTGGTCACTCTTGCTGATTGACAAATGATGAACTTAGGAAACTGATGATGTTCATTGGACTTCCCTCTATTCCATGATGCTTTTTGCATCCAGTCCATGTACATCTCTGGGGTTTTCTTCTTTGTCAGAGATGGTAACAGAGAACCACTGAAAGGTGCATATCAACAGCTAGAAAGAAGTTCATATTCCAAATCTCCCAATATAATATTTCTGGGCTTCATGTATCTCATCAGTCAATGTTTAGCTATCTCTGCTGTGCATTAGGACTAGGCCAAGCATAGAGAATGAAACATTTTCAAAAGTTTTGTTGTGTAGATATGAGAAATTTGATAAACTTTTAAAATTAAAAATTGAGCCAGGCGTGGTGGTACCCACCTGTAATCCCAGTGGCTCTGGAGGCTGAGGCAGGAGGCCTGAAAGCTCAAAGCCAGCTTTAGAAATTTAGCAAGGCTCTAAACAACTTAGACCCTATCTCAAAACAAAACAGTTAAATGAGTTGGGGATATGGTTCAGTGGTTAAATGCCCCTGAGTTCAATCCCTGGTACCCAAAAACTTAATTAAATTAAATTAAAATTAAGCAATCTCTATCATAATGAAATTTTAAAAACATGAAAAATAATTCTGCCTCAGTACATCTAAGTAGAATGAATAAATAAAATAAATCTTTTTACTCAGATTGATCTCAAATAAATGTGAAAGATTTTTCTGGGGGTCAAAATTCAAGAAGAAATTAAGGCTCAAAGAAGTGAGGCTCTACTGTGCTTTTTACATGCTTGTTTGAATAAACAGGTGGGGGAGAAGAGAGCAGACACTGTAAAATCTAATCCAAGAAGTGTGTGCCTAAAAGTTCTTAAGCACAACTAAGGCAAGAGATGGTGTAGCCCATGTACAGACTGAGAAAGAACAATAAGATTGTTAAGCACAAAGAAGATGAATAATATGGAACTCATATAGTAAGAGATGACAAGAGAGATTCTTGTTTCAGTTTTGGGTCCAGATAAGGAAAGCATCAGCACTTTCCTAACCATTCATTATTATAGGCTTGCAGTCCGGTAGAACTGAGACCCAATTCACCCTACTTACTTGTCTCCTCACAAGATAGTAAAATGTGTGCAAAAAATTTTCATGGGATAGTTACATCTAGGAAGATTAAGCCTAAAATCTTAAGTTACAAAACATAATAGAATTAAAATAATCAGTCTGTGGGATTGTAGAATATTCAGTTTCAATATAAGACCTCTGATCTTGTCACAGTTTTTTTCCATATATTTTGGTGCATTATAGTTATACAAATGGTGGGATTTGTTGTTACATATTTGTATATGCACACAATATAACAGTAAAATTTGGCCAATATCATTCTCCAGTATTTCCCCTGTCTTCCACATATTTTAATTATCCAATATTGACAATGGGTGAATTGTGTTTACAGTTATCAAAGAAATGTAGACACGTAGACAAAAGTAAAAATTAAAAAAATAAGAAAACCAGGCTATTAGTCTCCACAAAATGCTCAGTCTGTATGAGAATCAAATAAAACTTGTAATGATAATTGATATAGTTTCTAAAATTAAAAACTCAATTGCTTTGCTTACGTAGTAAGTCAGACATAGCTAAATGAATATGTTCAATACACATTAGAAGGCACTGTGAAGAATCCACATACAAAGAATTGAACTAAGTGAGTTTGAAACTCATCGTAATGAAACTGTGGAACACCAAAAACACAGAAGATATTGAAAGAAACCACTGAAGAATGACACACTGACAGTCTACTTCTCAACAGGATTGACAGAAGCCAAACAGCTGTAGATAAGTTTACCTAGAATGTATACTCTAGGAGCAATTACAGGAGTCAATCTAAGATTGTGGTGACAAGGGGGCACATCCTAGGTGTGTTCCAAATTACCTAGCCTGCCAGCATGGATTACTATAAGCAAAGTGTGTTTCCTTTTACTCATCTTTCCTTTATCTTTCAGTTCCCTTATTCTTTAGTCAGATTTTTAATTCCTGTGACTGAAGGACTTGACATGAATAGTTTTAAGAGGAAAAATTTATTCAGGGACTCAGAGTTTCAGAGGTCTCATTCCACAGAAGGCCAGTTTCATTCCTTGGGAATGGAGGTGAGACTGAACATCATGGTGGAAGGCATGGGTCCAGGGAGCAGAGAGAGAAATGCCATGCCACATACAAAATATATACCCCCAAAGCTCTCCCCATTGACCCACCTCCTCCAGCCACAGCCTACCAGCCTACAGTTACCAGTCAATTTCTGTCAGGGGATTGACTCACTGATTGAGTTAAGACTGTCATAACCTAATCATTTCACCTCACCCTTCCTAAATTTTCTCATATGAGCTTTAGGTGACACCTTTCATCCAAACCATAACACCTTACTTTTCTCTTTATGATTGTGAATTCTTTGAAGTCATGGGCATGTATCATACACATTCTTGGGCTGGAGAGGAAATGTAACACAGAGTAAATGACATAGTATAATACAATTTACTTTTAACAGACCTGAATCATTAAGTACATTTGTATGTACGAATATGTATATACAGATATATACTCATATGATATACACATGCATGTAGCTTTTATAAATCAGTACTGGCAATTGAAACCAGTGGACACTCTATCACTGAAGTACATCCAAATCCTTCTTATTTTTCATTTTGAGACAGGGTCTCACTAAGTTAGTGCCTAAGCTGGCCTCAAACTTGCAATCCTCCTGCCTTAGGCTCCTCGGTTTCTGCGATTATAGGCATTTCTCACCAAGCTCCAAAACACATGTAATTTTAATTTCAGAAATTACATTAATAATTTTTAGAAGTTCTATAATTCCCCCAAATTCAGCTATTTTTGGTGGTGGCTGTCAGAATCACACTCAGTGTTATTTTGTAGGGGCTTTGCATACCAAACTGATGTCTTCAATTTACTCATTTGACAATAATAGTAAGTATTTGTGTATTTGAGCAAAGGAGTGATGGACCTTTATGTTTAGAAAGTGTGAGGTTGCATGGACCTGCAAAATACCTTTTATTTCTTTTTATATTATAGAGTTTCCAGCAAAATTTTGGAATTACAACAAATATTTAGCAATCTCTGGCCAATTTGCTATTCATCTTCTTGGTAAAGAAATTGTATTTTCAGTTTTACAGAGAAATACATGAAACTGTGAGTTTACACTGCTTTAATTATGCAAGAAATAATTCCTCATTTTGGAATTATTAAAAGATGGAGCTAAGCAAGCAAAATGGAACCATCCATAATCCTGCTGCTAAAGATAATCATTGTTAAGATTTTATTATTATGAATTACAAATATTTTCAATTCATGATCACGCACATAAATATAGAAATATAAAGCAAGCAGTATACATATGTGTATATGTGTGTATATGAAAATACATTCATTATAGAGTGCATATCTATTTGTATATAATTTATAACCTGTTTTTACTCTACAATGTATATTAAAACATTTACATATTGTCAAAAATATACTTCTACTACTAATTCCTGCATAGTATTTTCTTTTACAGACATGTTGTGCATACTTAACTGATCATAGTGCTGGATTTCAAGCTCCAATTCCAATTTTTCTCACACTGAGGAATGAAAAAACATTATTTTATATGAATTCTTTTTTAAGTTTTCATACTGTTCCTTAGAATATATTTCTAATTTGAATTTTCCAAGATACATGATATGGCCATTTACAAAGCAGTAACAAAGTTTGAACCTCTGCTTTTCACTCTCACCAGCTTTTAGAAAATTCTGGAAATGTGGAGTTCCACTACTTGCAGGTAACCACACAAATTTTTTACTTTCTGTCTATCTGTCTTTCATTCTCTCTCTTTCCACCCACTAAATCATGTTCTCCATAAAATATGTTTTGTTGTTGAATTTCTATACCTTCCTAAAATATCTCCGAATGTTCCATATTTCTCATTTCTCATTGATTTAACAGAAATGATACTAAGCTGCTTTCTAAGAAGGATTAGAGCTACTAAATTCTGTCAGATTACATATATGATACATGATAGATAAATGTGCAAATGTAACATGCAAGTTTAGTATGTTTTTATTCTGTTTCCATGTGTGAACTTGGAAATAATATAATTCTGAAATATGCCTCAAGGAACTTAAACAAAACAGCCTAGCATTGCTGAATTAGTATGGACTTTATCTTCTTTGAAAATTAATTCACATATTCTATGTTTGTATCTCTTAATTTATAGGTTTATTACCATCTCAATCAAACTGAGATCCTGAATTTTCAGATTGCCTTTAGAAAGGCTAAAGAAACTTGCATCCACTAAGTTGGATTTATAGAAAACAGGGGAAAAAAAGACAAACTTTTTATTCATTCAGTGAAACACTTTCTGAGGTGTGTTTTTTCATTTGAATCCAATGCCATTCCACCTCCTCTGTTTTTTGTCCTGCATGAGGCATTTGTAACCCCAGATTGCTACAAGGCCTGGAAGCACCAGGAAGACTGTTAACACCTTGCCTCTCTGGCACAAGACTACACTCAACAGCTTATTAAGATTCAGGCATCAACACCCAACTAATGTGCAGCACAGGACTGGGATTTACTTCCAACTCATTTAATTAAAGAAATCAATGAACTTCTGGAGTTGGGCCAGATGAGAGAAAATGATCCTAGAACAACCAATGTTTAATTTGTGCTATCAAGATAGTTCAGCAAACCTGCCTAAAGAAATTTTTACAGACCATAAGTTCCCACACTGGTAAAATATGGGAGAATAAGAATCTGAAAGGATTGCTTTCAGATAAAAATAAAAGCATAACCTAAGTTTGCAGTTATTTTAAGTCACAATGTTGTCAAATGTTTTTAACCATAACCCATGATCAGAAATGTGTTTTGCATTGTTAGTAATTACAAACACACAGAGACATAACACAACACCAAAGTTACTATAAATGAGAGCTTTTGGAGAAGATCCAAGGGAAAAAAAAAGACATAATAAACGTGACAGTGGTTTACCTCAGTAACTGTTAACAGTTTTCCCTAAAATATTCTAGAATTCATCAGTCCATAAAAATGTGTAAATTTGTGCTAAGGTACAAAGGGGAATTTATCTTGAAAAGCAGTTGAAATATCTAAATATAAGGCACTTGAACATTGAGAGAGTGCAAAACAGTGCACAATAGTTGACAAACGTGGAGCACAGAAGTGAAGATCAGAGATACTTAGAAAGGAAAAGGCTTACCAAGCTACAGTGGTACCATCAGAGATGCACTTGGACTGGAAAAGGAAAACACAAAATAAGTAGAAAGATTTTTGAATTAAAGAAGGATCAAGAAGTAAAAGGCATTCTGGAGTCTTCTAATAACAGCAAGGAGCATGGGAGAAAACAAGCAGAAACAGAAACAGATTTTGCATCCTGTCAAACTCCAATAATGCACATTACCTTAGGCAGGTTGATGAACAATCACAAGCTTCAATTTTCCTTGTTTGTGAAAGACAATGATAGTGACCTCCATGTCCTAGGATACAAAACTCTTTAAAAAATTAAACGCTTTGATTTTGAGAGATCCAAATATGCTATGCAAGGAAAGCTGTCCAAACTGTTAAATATCATTATTATTCAAGTTAATATTCTTTCCTAACTGCATATGAATTCTACAACTCTATTACCCTAGCTATTGTGTTTATCTCTCCATTATTAGCCACTGAACACTTATCCTCCTCCTCTTTATTGCTACAATCACAGTGTTTGCCAAAGCAATAACATTTGTGTAGAGGGTTACCCTTATCATTCAACATGAGCTAATTTCCTCAGATATAAGTAGAAATTGCCCTCCAATAGATGGTGAATGTTTAATCATTACCCTGCAGAGGGATATTGATTCATATATTAAATATTTGAATGTAATTTTTCTCTAGTATTCAACTTTTTGCCTAATTTTTTTTCAATAGCACTGTCATTTTCTCTATCATCCACACTAAAAACTTTGAATGATTTTTCATTAAGTACATTGCCTATGAGAACACAGTACAGGAATAATTTGCCTACACCTGAAATAAAATTGATAATACATAACATAGACAACTGCACACATGTATGTGCCATCTGATCATTGTAATCCATAAAGTAAATTGTTTCTGCTTCCTTCATTAATTGCATTTAAATATTCTTTTGATTTTATTACATAATATTTTAAAATTCATTTATTTAGCAATAATATATTCAGAATCGACTGTTACAAATAACATATTTGAGGTTGTTGACACAAAGTTAAAGAATAAACAATATTGATCTACAAAATTCATTACCATAAATCAGAACAAGCTATCATGACATTCTTTAATAAGTATTATATAGAGGATAACCCTGGTAGGACCCCCGGCCGAAGCAGCCCTGATCAGGACCAACCAGGGGAGGTTCACTGCCTGGAGCAGACCCCGACTACCAAAATCCCTGTTCCTTTTAGAGTCTGTTTGAGTCCTGCTGGAAGGCAAGTCTCCACTTTGGTAGGTTCAGATTTGCAACCTTGAACCTGAAACCAAAAGGTAGCGCAACACCAGGACCCAGGCAGATACAGCATCTGGAAGAAGGTAATTATCAAAAAGTTGGTGGCTCATCTGATAGTATGACTTGCAAGGAAAAAACCACCTGGAGAACTTCCTGCTTTCCTCTCAGGAAATCTCAATTCAGAGATCCACAAGAAGCTTATCAAAATGAAGAATCAAACAAGAAGTTCACCTCAACCCCAAAACTCCCTCATAAAGGATGCCACAGATAGGGGTTGAGAAGAAAACCTTGAAAATATTATCGATGATCTCATTACTAAAAAGAACAATGAACTAAAAGAAGATATAATGAAGGGACTAAGTGAGAAGACTGAAGAGTTGAAAAACTCTATTATCAAAGAAGTAGACATACTCAAAAGGAAGTAACAGAACTAAAATCTGCAGTCAATGACATGAGTAGAACCATGAAAGAATTTAATAATAAACTAACTTCTATAGAAAACAGATCCTCAGCTCTTGAAGAAAGAACTTCTGACAAGCTAGAGCACACTGATGACAAAAAAAGAAAAAAAATCACAGAACATGAACAGAATTTTAAAAATGTCTGGGATGAAATGTGAAGAAATAATTAAGAGTAATGGGGATACAGGAAGAAACTGAAACACAAACAAATGGGATAAGGAATATTCCCAAGGAAACTGCTAAAGAAAATTTTGCCCATATAAAAATCGAGTCAGATATGCTCATCCAGGAAGCTTATAGGGTACCCAACAGGCATAATCAATGAGAAGTTTACCAAGACACATCATATTCAAAATGTACTGTAGGGAAATCAAGAAAAGAATATTGAAAGTGGCAAGGGAGAAACCCCAAATCACATTCAGAGGCAAATCAATCAGAATCACATCTGATTTTTCAGTTCAGACTCTGGAAGTGAGAAGATCTTGGAAGGAGATCTTTCAATGCTTGAATGAACACAACATGCAGCCAAGAATACTATACCCAGCAACGTTCAGCTTCAAATTTGAGGGAGAAATAAGAACTTTTCATGATAAGAACAAACTTGCAGCATTTGTGAACAGAAAGCCAGCATTACAAAGAATTATCAGAGATAAACTCCAGATACAAGTACAATC
>PVKS010046575.1:0-13206 GCA_004027875.1 Aplodontia rufa
CTCACCAGAGGACATTGATCAAGCCAATAAATTTAAGATTCTTAACTGATAAACCTAAACCAGTTTTTAAATGGAAATAGATGACTTTTTAAAAGATGAGTTTTCACAAACTTATTTTACAAACACTGCATATTTAATGCAAGTTTGATTTGCTGGAATGCCAACAACTTTATACTTGTGCAAAGTTATTAATGATGAATGGTCATAATGTAAAATAACATTGTTCAGAATGACCCAGTTCTGCTATTTCCCTCCTGTGCTGGTGAACGGGGGATACAATGTGTAAGGAAAGTGGTCGTTTAGGGGGTAAACTTCCACATAAAGCATCTGTACAGAAGAAATTCCCTGCCAGCTAATTCAGTGACTCACAGACCTTCCAGAATTTTTTTAAAACAATAGCCCAAGCCTGGAATGGTGGCACATGCCTCTAATGGGTTTGGGGATGCTGAGGCAGGAGGATCATAAATTCAAAGTCAACTGAGGCAGCTTAATGAGATCCTGTCTTTAAAATAAAAAGGAGTGGGATGTGAGTCAGTAGTAAAGTACACTGGGTTCAATCCCTGGTACCAAAAATAAATTAATTAAAAAAACATGATCACAACCATAATAAGCAGCAGAATGAGATACAGCCCACTCTTTCATGTGGTTACTTTGCTGTATACATACGCAGTTACCCATGAAAAATTGTAAAAGTACGGTCGTACCTGAAAAACTGGTGTTACAAGCTGGACAATAGCAGTCACTGGCCTATGGATGGCACATTCGACTTAAAAATTCACAGATCTTAAAAACTCTCCACCACAATAGCACATGGTCAGATGTTCTCTATGTCCAGGCCTCCATTCCAGGCCTGGTTCCTCCATCCAGCCCTTCTCTGCCCAAACTGTTCAACTTTTCACATTCTTCTCCTTGATGAAAAATTCCTCAAGAGATCCCTCTCTTGGGACCCCTCTCTCTTTGGGAGTTCTGCTGTCTATTACTTTAAATCCTATTTCTTTGTTCTGTCTGACCCTATGTCCATGGATGTCATTCACAAATTTGCAAGACAATACCCACCCAGCCATACTCCATGTTGCATTTACAGGGATTCACCTGGGATCTTTGGAAGGGTGAGTGAAATGGACAATTGCTCTATCACTTTTCTCCCAGGAGTTCTCTGCTCCATTTTATATACTCTATCAAAAGTACCAGGACACTGTCAGCTACATGGCTGCTGGACTCAAGACAGAGGGGAAAGGCTTTGCTGGAAGGTTAAATACGTGTTTGAGTTTTGTCTAAATCTTATGTGTAAAAGTTTGTAAAATGAAAGTTTATGTAGGTTTACAGGCAAGGTAACCAAGAAGTGCTCTCTTTTATATATTACAACTGACATAGAATGGGCTCACTGCCATTTGAAAGCCTGGCTTATCTCTGTTTTAACTAAGTCTTTTTCTGATCATTAACACTGTTTCATAAATGCATATTCAGATAGACTCAAGAAATAATACATGAGAACTTTGTAGAATGATACTTTTAACAGCAAAGATCACCTTCATAAATAAAACACTTTACCTAAAATTTGTCAAGAGCCCTGCCTTGTCTTAGTTAAGACTCAGCCTCTCACCTTATGGTTTCAAAGTAGGCTAGAATTAAGTTTATTTAAAGTTAAGTTCAGGGCTAGAGCAGTGGCTCAGCAATTACAGTGCTTGACTGGCATGCACGAGAACATGAGTTCAAACCCCAGCACTACGTACACAACAAACAGTTGGAGCAATGAAAGTCACATGAAAAACTAAATAAAATTGATTCTCTCTTTCTCTCTCTCTCACTGTCCCTCTCAAAAAAAAAAGTTCAAAAGATAGATTTTTGTTGTAAACATTGAGATCTCAGAATAGAGATTATACAAATTATATTTTTTGATTCATAGCTATTATACAAGCTGAATATGTTTTAGCTCTTGTTAATTATATTTTGTATTTTCCTTATAAAACTGTATAACTGTTGCTTATTAGTGTTTTGCAAACATACTACTTCTACAGAACAAACTGAATTAAGGCAAGCCATCACCTATGTAAAATAAGATATAACTCTAACTCCCAGTACTGTTACTGATCTTAATTAAAGAAAAGGGATAACTATAAAACTGTAAGCATTAAAGTATAAAATAGTATTCCCACTTTAAGACTGGTGAAACTGGGGCTAGAACTGTGGCTTGGTGGTTATGGCACTTGCTTAGCATGCATAAGGATGCAAGTTCAAACCCCAGCTCCACGTACATAATGTTGGAGCAATGAAAGCCACACGAAAAACTGAATAATGTTGATTCTCTTTCTCTCTCTCTCTCTCTCTCTCTCTCTCTCTCTCACTGTCCCCTCAAAAAGAAGAGAGAGAGAGAAGAAAAGACCGGTAAACTGGCCTTCTAGATGTTTAATACCAAAATCAGGATACCAAATTTAAGGAAGTTAAACAGTTAAGGAAAAAGTCAGTATTTTCACCCTTGCCCTGTTTGGTCAGCCAAAACTTGGGGGACAGTGGGACTTCTCTAGGCTAACTAGTGCACATTTTGCAAAGATGAGTGTCATTGGAAAGGGAAATGTCCCTGATGCTTCCAAAGGAAGCCACATGCTTCCAAAGGAAGCCACATGCAATCAATAAGAGCCTAACCCATTCTGGCAGATGGTAGACTGGTAGAGGAAGAATAAAGCAGTCAAGAGGCTTCTTACATATATGGAAGAAGAGTGGCCTCCTCAGGACTCTCAGCTGACCTTAGATAGGCAAAAAGTAAATTGTGACAACTTGGTCTGAAACACCCAGCAGGAGAATTATAGCCAAAGTACAGCCATTCATAGGCATTTAAAATGAAAGACAATAATTCTTTTAATGTAATTCAAAATGTACGCTTGTGCCATTCCTTCCAAAAGTAAATAAAACTGGGAGATTATAATGAAAGGGTTACAGAAGACAATATCAGAGTCACAAGTTTGTTATCCACAAATTTCCCTAACCTACTGTATGGGTACTCTGTTTTTCCACTGATAGGATTTCTAAGTTCTAATATTCATCCCTCAGATCAAACTAAAAGATGTAACGTGGCACATAAAAGCCCAGACTCTACCAAGAGAGTCCTAGGTGACATGGCTAAAGGGATCCTCCCAGTAGCACAGAGTAGAGCCAATAAAAAGCTGCATTACAAATCAGATGACATTCCCCAACTCAAAGGGATACCTGTGCCATTATAAAAATTCAAATCTACTAAAGCCTTGAATGACTTCTATTGACAAGTAAATGACATGTCAGACCACACCCGAAGCTCTAATAAGTTATTATCTTTAAGGTCGTCAAAGGCTGGCTGATAATACAAATAGTTTTAGTACTAATTACTTGCAGAAAATAATGTTTTGCTGCATTATTTATTGTTCTAGCATGATCTCTCCCCCATATGCACCATGTCCAGTTACCTGTCTACCATCAAAATGGACCTTTGGACTGCCCTGATGCCTAGAGTCCATTAAGTGCCAGGTGGTTATGGAAATATGACCTTCCATGCAGCTGCCTTCTACCAAGGTTCCTATATACACCCTCAGAAGAGTTTCACTGACTGCCACAGCCAATACCTGCCATCAGCATGAAGAAGCCAGAATAATGATCACCCTTTTCTCCTGAAGGCAGTCAAGGACCTCTTCAGAGGGGGGATTGAGGCAGCAAATAGATTATCTGTAGGCAGATAGAAATGAGGACTTGGAGAATGGATCCTACCTCCCCAGACTAAAGCCCTAGGCTAAAACCTTTCTGTTTTGGGCTGCCTGAATGGAAGGCCCCACTCATGCATAAATGAGCAACTTCTATTCTTGACAGGAGCACCCTAACCAATATCTCCAAGCCCACTGTAACTACCCACCACACTGCCATTAAAATTCCCTACAAGACCACCTCCAGCTAAAGTAAGTTATCTCCCATTACCTCTCTGGCTGTTTCGATTATAACCAGGGAATTTTCTTCCTAGGCAGAATTAATACTATGTCAGTATACCCACTAACTGGATAAGAACTTGCAACTTACCTACCTCCTTTTCCTCTTACCAATTCTCTGTATAATCATTGGCCTTGCCATTGGGCCCTCCCTGTATCAGCTCTTTACCACATTTTTACGGAGAACCATCAATGCCACTACTGACCAGAGGGTCTAGAACATATTCCTGCTGAGCTTCATTAAAAGTGTTCAATACCAGCATCCATAGGAATCCTCAAACACAGCAGTGGGAAGAGTTGAAGATGCAATGCCACTCCTCCTTTCACCCCTTTACTTATCAAATAAAAGAAAAAGTCAGGAACATTAGGTAAAATCTAACTTAGGCAATGCCAACTGATCCTGCATCTTAGAACAAGAACCACTTCAAGGTCACTTCAATCCACCTGTCCCTAAATCTTGGACAATCTCTCATAACTCCCTAGTATTACCCTAATCCTCACCTCCTACGAGACTGGAAGTGGCAGGTGGGTACCAGGCTCCACTGGGATCCCCTCTGCAGGTTTCTCCTCAATAAACCTGTGTTACTGTTGAGTTACCAATCTCCTATTTCCTTCACTTGTTTCTTTCCCTACATGATAGACCAGCTGTACAAGGCCATCAACACAGAATATGGATTGTAGCACACCAATGTGTTTGACCGGGCAAACAACAAGCTTGTGGCATATCCACTACCATCAAGGTAAACATGGCTTCCTTTGGCAGGTTGACTACAGTGGCCCTCTACCGAAGTCAAAGTGTCAGAGGGATGCTTCCACATATTACCTGGCCATCTGTGGCTTCATGGCACCCTGAGCACAAACCATCCATGCCTGGCAAGCCTCTACCAGGGCATTCCACATTAAAGGCAGACTCCACTGTTTGACAACATTCCACATAGTTTTCAAACCTGCATGCTCTAGGCAGCAATGCAGCCAAGTCGACAAGTCAATGGGAGGTGCCCACTCTAACCACTACACTGTAGTCAAAGCAGCTGCTTCATCATTCCCTGGGCTAGCCAGAGTGGCATGGCCAGTAAGATGTACTAATTATCTTTTTCATGGCCTGTGGCCCAAAGGTCCTGACATATGGCTTGACTCCATACAGGCTGATGCCCTACCATCCAATTGCCTGTTTTCCATGTAGCAATCCACAAATTTAACCCCTTAAAGCCCAGCTAACGAGTGGGATGCTATTAAATTAAAAAGTTTTTGCTCAGCCAAGGAATTAGTCAAAACTGACAAGAGAGGGGCGGCAGTGGGAGAAGCCCCGCAGCACGGATGGAGAAATCTCTCCGTGAATGTGGGAGACACATGGTGGTAAAAGTGCCTTTCTGTGAGGTGGGTGACTTTCTCCCCAAACTCATTATCATCTAAGAAAGGAAGTTTAATATCATGGAGCAGTAATCGAGTTGTTAATTACGCCACGGCCTGCCCGTAGGGCAGGGTTTTAGCCCAGAGGGAAGAAATCTGCACACAATCAATAGAGCTCAGCCACAGCCTTGAGCGCTGGTCGGAGCCCAGGCTGGAAATTCTTGTCCTCTCTGTCAGCAGTGGCAACGGCAGCAGCCAGCAGCAGCTCTAGGGCCGCTTTTCTACACACAGATCAGAGATACTAGACAAAAACCACATGAAGAAGGGGAACGATTCCTCCTGGAGGGCGGTGAAGGTCTCTGAATGGTCAAAAATGAAACCAAATTCAACAGCTGCGGCGCTCAGTCCAGATGAGAGGCCCCAAAACTCAGTGTTTTGATTGTCTGCCCTGGGAGCTGTGTGGGTCTGCCAGGCCCTCCCTTCTGGTCTGGAGGCTCCCCCCACCCCATTACATGCCCGAACTGCAGGAAGAGTCTGTGACCGTAACTCTGTTCAATAGAACCCATTCAGCCAGAGAGGTCTCTGGCTGCAGGCCCAACAGAATCTGCATAAAACTCACAGGCTAGGCAGAGACTAGTTCAGCCTCTGGGACCTACGATCAAAAGAGGAAGCCTGGACTCAATGCCCTTCTACACTTTTGGACCCTGATCTCTGTGTTCAGATGTCATTTTTTAGGTCCTGTGGTCTCCAAGTAGGATAGGGCTTCCACACCCCTAGTGGTTGTATTTGAGACCTCCTCAAACACTGGTCTCACTGGGCTGGTGTCTCCTTCACGCCTGCCTCAACTTGCTGGGATTGTGTATGCCTCATGTATCATATTTTGGGGCCACTGAGGATCTCAAGACACCGATGAGTGGAGCGATAACATTCCTGGGAGAGCTCACTCCAGACAGACCACTCTCCTTGGTACAGTAAGAGTCCTATACAACTGCAGCAGGATCCACAATATTCCAAGTGATTCCTAGACCCCCAGCTGAAGAGGGTCAGGAGTTTGGACAGGCAAACACTACACTGCCCAAGTGTGTAAATTGGGTGGCCCTGAAGTCTGTTCTCACAGGAAGCAGGGAAAGTTGTTTGCAATCCGTATACAAGAGACCAATACTGGGAGGCGTCCTGGGAATCTCACTGTCAAACGTGCTCACCAAAACTCATTCCCTCCAACAAAATCAACTGGGAAGTAACTCCACCTAGAAGTTAGCTATGAACACATTCCCCCACGGTATATATTGACCTTGGTGGTAATACTTCAGAACCTTCTCAACTCTTTTCCTTTTTTTTTATTATTGAAATTGATGTTTCTCAATGTACGTATGTTTGTTTGTGAGTCTATGTGGTTGGCTTTTACTGTAACTGTGACTTCTTGTGTTTGACCACTGTACCCTGATCGTTGGGGTTCAACCTGGGGAAGTACAATATAGCAAACTAGTCCTCAGTCTCCTTGGGCCAAAGAGACCCCCATTCTATACCATCCCCCTCTTCCCTTTACCCTGTCAATTCCTAAACTGTATTCTGGTCTCTCTCATCCTCCCTCAAAATCTTTACTGCACTCTCTTCCCATTTCTATCTTTTCTTTACTCTTAATAGAATAGCCTCCATCAACCTACTACCTTGTACATATACAATCTAAGTCACAAGGTGCACACTACTGCCTACCTCATTCTCTTCGCTCTCTAGACTCCCTCCCCCCATACAGAGGCCCTGCTAAACTGAAGAAAATCTCATACTTGAAAATGGGTGTTTGCTTGTTATCTAAATACAGTGTTACAGCTCTTATGGTAGAAATCTGCTAATCTGATTGTTCACACAGGTGATAATTATACACTGTAACAGCTTCAAAAGTCATTGTCTGTTGTATGCATTGGTTGTATTTATTGACTTCTATCCCCTATCCCTGGAGGCACTGGAAAACTTAAAAGTTCATGACACTTCACTGATTGGAGTGGCAGCCATGATCTGTGCTGCCCAAATTTTATCCCAACCCAAATAATCAAAGAGTTAAGAAGTCCAATCCCAGTGACAAAACCCCCAAGAGAATTATTCATTATTGAACCTCAAGCCACACTCCCTGTAACCAAAAATGAGGAAAAGGGAAAACAATCCTCCGCCTCAACTCCCAGCTCCCCATCCAAGGAAGCCATGATTGGAGTCCTAGATGAAAACCTAGAAAAATGTATCAACAATATGATTAGTAACTCAATCAAAGAATTGAAAGAATTAAGCAAAGAGATTAGAGAACATTTTCAAAAGATGAGAGACCATTTATATAAAGAGATAAGAGCAATTTCAAGAGTGGAGAGACCACATCTATAAAGAGATAGACACCCTGAAAAGAGATGTAGCAGAACTCTCAGAATTGAAAAATACTGTCAATCAAATCAAAAGTTCATTGGAAGATACTAATACCAGAGTAAACTCAATGGAAAATAGAACCTCAGCTCTCAAAGATTGAACATCAGATAATGAAAACAGGCTGAACAACATTGAGTTGAAGGAGGACAAACAAGAAAAGAAACTTATTGTACATGATCAGAACTTCCAAGTAATATTTGACAAGATGAAAATAACATGAGAGTAATTGGTATTGAAGAAAACATTGAACAACAAACGAGGAGCATTAAGAACTTAAAAAGTGAAATTGCCAAGGAGAATTTCCCCCATATCAGAATTGATCCAGAAAATCAAATTCAAGACACCTATAGGACACCAAACAGACCTAATCAAATGAGAAATTCACCGAGACACATCATCTTTAGAATTAGCAGAGAAATAAAGGAGAGAATCCTAAAAACAGCTAGGGAAAAACACCAAATCACATTCAGAGGCAGACCAATTTGGATTATGACGGATTTCTCAGATCAGACAATAAAGCCCAGGAGCACATGGTATGATATTTTTCAAACACTGAAAGAAAACAAATTTGAGCCAAATATAATACACAAAACTACAAAACTCAATTTTAAATGTGACAGGGAAATTAAATACTTCAATGATAAATTCAGGCTAACAAGATTCATGAACACAAAGCCTGCACTACAGAAAATTCTCAAAGACATACTTTATTAAGATCATGCTATCAACTTCCAAAACTCTTAGACAAAAGAAAATCAATAACCACAATACACACCAAAAGATATCTAAGATGGTACAAAACACAGCAACAGTCACATCGTCAGGGACACAGATTCCCATAACTATTTTAACTCTGAATGTGAATTGTCTCAATCCCCCAATTAAAAGACACAGATTGGCTTACTGGATCAAAAAACAAAATCCAACAATATGCTGCCTACAGGAGACACATCTCACAACCAAAAACAGACACAGACTGAAGGTGAAAGGTTGGCAAAATGTCTACCAGGTTTGTGGCCCAAAAAAAAAAACAAAAACAAAAACAAAAAAAAAAAAAAAACAAAAAAACCAAGCTGATGTTGCAATCCTAATATCTGGTAAAGTTAATTTTGACCAAAAACTAGTCAGAAAGGACAAAGCATTCACTATATCATAGTAAAAGTTACAATACATCAAGAATACATAACTATAGTTAACATTTATGGCCCCAGTTACAAACTGTCCCAATATATGAGAAAAATACTCTAGGACATTAAAACCCTTGTCAGTCTCAACACAATAATAATGGGGGACTTTAATACACCATTATCAACAATAGAGAGATCATCAAAAGATCAGCAAACATCTCTATTAATCAATTACTGAATATTCCATCCTAAATTGGTTGAGTTTATCTTCTCTGCAGCTCACGGATCCTTCTCCAAAATAGACCACGTCCTACTCCACAGAGCAAACCTTAAGAAATACAAAAAAGCTGATATAATCCCATGTATCCTGTCAGACCACAAAGCTATGATCTTAGCAATTAATAACAAGAAAAACAGTAGAAACTACTCAAATACCTGGAAATTGAATAATACCCTCTTAAATGAAGAATGGATAAAAGAAATATTGAGAACAAAAATCAAGAGATTCTTAGAAACAAATAAAAGTGATGAAACAATGTATTGAAATCTCTGGGACAGTATGAAAGCTTTCCTTAAGAGGTAAATTTATAGCACTGAATGCCTTCATCAAAAATCCGGAAAGAGCACAAATAGTTTTATGCTCCAACTCAAATCCCTGTAATAAGAGGAACAAACCAATCCCAAACCTAATAGGAGACAGGAAATAATGAAATCAGAGTGGAAATCAATGAAATTGAGAAAAAAACAATACAAATTAATCAACAAAAAAAGAGTTTGTTCTTTGAAAAAATAAATAAGATCGACAGACCCCTTGCTAACCTCACCAAAAGGAAAAATGAAGTGAATCAAATCAACAAAATCAAAGTTGAAAACAGAGATATCACCACAGACTCAACCAAAATCCGGAAGATTATCAGAAATTATTGTGAAGAATTATACTCTGCCAAGTTTGATAATCTGGAAGAAATGGACAAATATCTTGCCACATATGACATTCCCAAATTAACACCAGAGGACACTGAAATTCTAAACCAATCAATCTCAGGTAGTGAAATCAAAGCAGCACACAAAGGCCTTCCAAAAAAGAAAAGCCCAGGACCTGATGGATTCATGGCAGAATTCTACCAGATCTTTACAGAAAAATTTACACTGATCCTCTACACGCTTTTCCATGAAATTGAAAGGGTGGGAACACTCCCAAATACTTTTTATGAAGCAAATATTACACTGATACCAAAATCCAACAAAGACACCTCAAGAAAAGAAAATTACAGACCAATTTCCCTGATGAACATAAATGCAAAAATCCTTAACAAAACCCTAGCTGTCCAGATCCAAAAATACACTAAAAAGATAATACATCATGATCAAATGGGCCTCATTCCAGGAAAGCAGGGCTGGTTCAACATACACAAATCAATAAATGTAATTCACCACATAAACAGAATTAAAAATAAAAATAATCATTTCAACTGATGCAGAAAAGGCCTTTGATCAAATTCAGCACCCATTTATGCTCAAAACTCTGGAGAAGATACGGTTCAATGGAAGATACTTTAATTTTGTAAGAGCCATTTATGACAGACCCATAGCCAATATTTGCTTATTGGAGAAAGAATGTGTTGGGGTCTGACCTTCAGTCTGACGGTCTGACCTCCACTCCATTTCATCAGCTGCCCTGGAGCGATCTTGTTACTATTTGTATAAATTCCTTCAGGAGGGGCTGCTAGGTCGTGCTTTGTTATACAAAAGGTCAAACAGGGTGGGTCAGAATGTATCGACTACAGAATGTTCCTAACTTTTGTCTGTACTTGAAATCTACATAACACCTGGCAACTTCTTTAGAAGGATTATTGAGTCCTTGGCTGTCTCCCCTCCTCCTCTATAAAAACCCGTGTGCCTTAGTAATATATGGATTCTGAGCTGCCATCATCTGCGTGTGGTTGCCTCGTTTCCCCGGCTGGGAGGGAAGGGGTCCCAGACTTTGGCACTCACCCTCCTCCTGATCGGCTCCCGGGGGACAATCCAGCTCCCCACAAAATGGTGCCCCGTGTGAGGAATCGCTCACACTCCCGGTGTCAGGACATTGCCCGCCAGGAAGATATTAAAGAAATTCTGGCTCCGGTGAGTTGCCCCCCAGTGCCCTGGTTTTAGAGCCCCATCTTTTTTCCTTTTAATTTCTCCCCTTTCAGCTGAGTAAGCCCACCGCCCTGGTCTTAGGGCCCCACCTTTTTCCTTTTAATTTCTCCCTAGTCGGCTTCGAAAGCCCCCGCCCTGGTTAGGGCCCCACTTTTTTCCAGTGCCCGGGTATTAGGGCCCCAGCTTCCTTGCTTTTAATTTCTCCCTCTTTGGCTGTGAAAGCCCCCGCCCTGGTCCAAGGGCCCCACGCTCTCTCCTTTTTAATTCAAGTACATAAGCCCAACGCCCTAGCCTTAGGGCTCGCTTTCTTTAAATTGCCTCAGCATTCTTGGGCTCCTTCTCTCTTCCCCCTGTTCCCCATGTCAGCTGAACACTTTTGGGCCCTGATGTTTGGGCCTCTCCTTGCTGCAGGAGCCCTTATTTCTCTGATTACGGTGGCCCTCTGGCTACCTGAAAGTAACTTATTTGATTGGGATACGAGGGACAAAATTGAGCAGCTCCTTAGAAAACCTCAAGTCCAATCTGGGGATCTCCCCCTCCTCGAGGCATTTTCTCTTTTTGGCTCGGCCCTATGGCCTGCTAAAGGTGGGTCACCTTCTCTCCCGCCCTCGCCCTCATGTACCACATCAGCCTCTAACCCTGGGGGCAGCCGCCTCACCCCATGGTATCCATGGGAGCCTGGGGGCTAGAGCGATGGCTGAAAGGTTGCAAGGCTCCCTTCTCTTAATTTTAAAGGACACCCACTAATTCAGACAGGAGCTTCATTCTCATGTTGTGTCAGGTTCATCACCAGCCTGCATAACCCAAAAATGCCCTAAAAAAACCCTCATTCTATCATTTTGCAGCTTAGCTCCTTTGTAAAAGGGAAGGAGATACCAACTAATTATCTGATTAATAGCCATCTTTTACAATGCAAATTACATGAGCTAATGCCTAAAGTGGTTTGAGTAAAAAAGAAAAAAATGTTACTTTTAAATTGAAGTGGCTGAGAGGCTAAACTGCTCCAAGTTAATTCCTAAGAAGTTTTCTCTTCATTTGGAGGTGGTCAACCAATAGAATGTTCTATAAATGTTTAGAGTGTTTCATTCAGTACTTCTAGGATTTTTCTTCAATGGAAAAAGATGGTTTATATTTGTCTAATATCTTGAAGTTTCTTGGATAATCTAAATTAACAACAAAAGAGTAAAGTAGATTTAACATAAATGGGATTAATCTCTATAAATGTGTTTGTTAGAGGAAACATCTAATAAATTTACAAAGTCAAAAACATTAACTGCTAAGTAAATTCAAGTTATCTTGATTTAGTTTCTATAAGGTAACATACATTTGGGTTTATTAAATGTGCTTTTATAGATTGGAAACTAAAAAGATAATTTAAGATTGCTTTAATCTGGGTCTTCACTAAAAGAAAGGAAGGTTGTTAAGGACTAAAATTCTAACAGGTGTAATTCTATATGTAAAGAGTACAAAAGGTTTAAAGTGATTGGAAACATTAAAAATTTCATAAAGATTAGATCAAAATACGGATTTTAAAAAAGGGTCAAGGCATTGTGGATCCTGCACATCGCACCATTAAAAATTATCTACTTAAAAACAAAAAGGGGGTATATACTGCCCCATGAGACCTACTTAATCATATCCTTTTATTCTTAATTTTTAAACTTTGGATGTTAACAAGAATACCTGCAGCCAAAAGCCATTGGCATCCTAGTGGCTGACCCTACGCACAAGTCATGTGAAAGGATCCCATTGATAATCAATAGCATGGACCCGACCCGGTCTTAATCTGGGGTCGAGGTAGTATTTGTGTTTTTCCACAGAAAAATGATGGTCCCCAAAAGATTCCGGAACAACTTGTGTGTCAGCTTTCTGCTTCTGATGGGACATCAAAATGACACGGAGTCCTACTGAGCTTTGTTCCTGCTAGAAGGGATTTCCTGACTCCTCCCTCCTCTGTGTCCCTGCAACAATTTCTGTTCCAGTGAAAGTAAAGGTGAATGCTCAGAACATTCAGCTCTATCAAACCTGAAGGGACTTCGGATTTACAGCAGCTATTGTGACAGCCATTGTGGCTGCAACTGCAGCTGCTGTGGCCGAGGGACTGACTATGCACCATTCAGTGGCCACATGGACAGTGGTAAATAAATTGGCTAAACAAACTGCAACTGCCCTAAGGACTCAATAGCTAATTAATGAACATTTGCAAGCAGACCTAATGATGTTAATTGCTGTAT
>PVKS010046576.1:0-13169 GCA_004027875.1 Aplodontia rufa
AAGGAGAGAGAAGGTAGAAACCTGCTTCTCATGGGAAGAAGGTCAGTGTCATATCATGGGATAGGCTATATTGCCATGATTGGTCACATCTGTTATTAGGCCTAATTGCTAGGGGATCTCAGTATTTTAGATTAACTGAGAGCCTTTTCTTCAGTATCCATTATATGTAGTTTCCAAGAATTAGTAATTGCATCCCCAATTAAGTCTTAGAACTTAACTCAATTACCTTTCCCATAAAAAAAAAAATAGTACCTTCTGGGGATAGATACTGTGGTGGTTAAGAATTCTACAAAATCAAGATGAATAGGTATTTTAAAGGTCATTTGATTTAGCCAGCAACCCCTTGGGAAAATCTTTGCAACCTCACCACTCAAAATTGATCATCTAGGGCTGGAGCAGTAGCTTGGTGGTTGCGGTGCTTACCTGGCATGCGGGTTTAAACCCCAACACCATGTACACAATGAAATGTCTGAGCAACAAAAGTCACATAAAACAAAAAAACTGGGTAGAATTGACTCTCTTTCCTCTCACTGTCCCTCTCTCTTTAAAAAAAAAAAGTGATCATCTAACTATACTGGAATACTTACAACAGGAGACAAGGATGGCAAGGGTTAGAAAGTTTTATGAGAGCAACGGTTCCATCCTTAACTTCAGGAGTAGTTCCAACATTGGAGGAAAGAAAATTCCCAGAACAGCCCACTCAGGCTTCCAGCGCAACTGTGAGCAGCATTCCCTAGGCAGAATGTGGGTATGCAGCCACACTGGTCACTCGTCCCGTTCTGACTTTCTTTATGGTGTAGACACTCTTTGGTTGAGAAGTCCCATCCACATGGTCCCTTAAAAGTTGCCTGATTTGGTTTAAAAAGCAGGTACATGGACGTCAAGAATGTTTCAAACACACAGGGCAGAGGTTGGAGGAGAGCCTGTGTTTTTTGCCTCATTGACAGAGGTTATCATTTCCTTCTGGCATTTAATCTGTGTCTGTTTTGTGATGTTTGTGACCCCTGTGCTTAGATTACCTAATCTAGCCATGACTCATTGGTCCTCTGAAATAGCCCATTCTGTCTTTCGACCATTCTCATTAAGAGATGGTCTCCTGACTTTGAACCAAAATCTGCCTGTAGCTCTGACATATTGATCACAGTTCTACTTGGTAAAGCCAAATGCTTCCTTCTTATGTTTTGTACTAACTTTTCAATTCTGAAAACCTCCCTCACCCCCAGCATGTCATTTATTTAGAATGAACATCCCTTTTCTTTTAGTTCATTCTGTCAAGTTCTTGTCCTTAGCAAGTCCAGAGATGTTTAAAGAATTTGGAGATGTGAGAATTTGGACGAAGGCCACATACTTTTTGCCCCCTGAAACATTGAGGAATAACAAAGGTTGACCAGGAAAAATGAGGGGGCGCTATTGCTGTTGTAGAGGATTAGGCATCCAGATATCTTCTAGGGAGCCCATAAAACCATAAACTTATTTCCTTGAATCACATCGGAAGATGTGCTCAATGCAGTATGCTTGTTAAGAAAAAAACTAAAGGAATCCTGGATTGAATTACTGCTTTTGCAATAAGGCTGTTCATTATCTCCCTACCAAAATAAGGGTTACACTTATTTTTTACAAAATTTTCTCTAGCCAAAGTGAAACAAGTGATATGAACCTTTATTATTGGAAAACCACCCAGAGTTCTCTTTGTTTTATAATAATATCAGTAGTCTGCATCTTTTTAATTCCAGGTTCACTTTTTTCTCATCTCCTGTGTTTGTGTTTAAGAGTGATGTGACATCACTGTGTCACTGGGGGACAGGAGTAGTGTGTGCCATCAGGTCTGGGCAGGTGGTGAGAGCCCCCAGTGACACAAATTTTATTTGTCTCATCAGTTATGCCCGATTAGTTGGACTGATTATGGCCTCCTTTAGGCTTCTGAAGAATAATATCACAAACATACAAAACTGATTTTAATCACTTAATTGTCAAAGAGGACGGAATGTAGGCTTTGAAGGAAAATAGCAATTAGAACTACGCTTTTGGTGGCACACACTAATACAGTGCTTGCTTGGTATTGGAGTCTCAGCAATTGGCATTAATCTTCATGAAGCCCACTGCTGCTCCTATTTTACAGAAGAGGAAACCGAGGCATTGAGAGATTAAGAGGCTTGAAAGTTGCTTTAGGTGGCAGAGTGAAGTACAAATCCGGTCTCTGGCTCCAGAGCATGTGCTTTACCCCCCTCACTGAAACCCCTCTCACCAGACCTAGGGACAGAGCCAGGCTGTGCTACTCATGTGCCTGAAACTGGACAAGTCACATCACCTCTCTGAGCCTCAGTTTTTCCATCTGTAAAATGCAACTTCTTGGCAAAGTTTATCTGGTGTTAGAGATGATAGATACTAAGTGTCCAAGACAGTGCCTAATACAGAGAGATAGACAATAAATAAAACTCTTGTTTTCCTGTTGTTCCCTAAAAACTTTTTCCTCTGCTTTAATACCCTTCTGTAAAAGTTAAAAGAAAAAAAGTAATTTGGGGGGTCTAGCTTTTCTATATCACATGTATATAAAAGGTTGTGTTAAAACGTGGTCTTTTGATCTTTAGGGATTTTGCAGATACCTGGAAGAGCAGTTCAGTGACCTGAAGCAGAGGGGTGTGGTGATTAGCTTTGACGCCCGAGCTCATCCACCCAGTGGAGGCAGCAGCAGAAGGTACTGTGACATCTTTTAGGAAGCAGTCTCTTTTGATAGTTCACTTTGCAGTTTTATTTTTAATTAACATTTTAGTAGCTTGACTTTAAATACATTCATTCACTACACTGCTTAAAAGTAGAAATGATGACTCAGCTCTCTTTGCAACTTTTAAAAATTCTGGCTCCAGATTTGGGTGAAGAAAAAGTGATTTTGACAATTTAGAAAGTAATATGTATCTAAGGGGAAGAAAGATTTTTAAAATGCAATATTATTTCTCCATCTTGCTTACTTTCTTCCGTGTAATTTTTTTTCTTCCTCCACTCACAAACCTCATGATCCCCTTCCCATTCTTGAACACCAATCTCAGGCTGTGCTTTTGCAGTGTTCCCAAACCGGTGGGACTTTCTTCTGTAGCTGTAAGCAAATGATGGTTGGATGATGATAGTGATAGCAACAATCATTCAAGTGCTGGTTACGAACCAGGCTTTCTTTGAATCCTCACAACAACCGATAAGATATTTACAAGATCCCTTGGTCTCCCTGGGGAGTTGGTTTCAATACCTCTCAGATACCAGAATCTGTGGATGCTCAATTCCCTCAAAATGATGGAGTATTTGCATCTAACCTACGTCCAACCTGCTGTGTACTTTAAATGAACTCTAGATTACTACAATACCTAATCAGTGCAAGTGTTATGTCAGTAGTGCTTGTACTGTATTGTTTGGAGGTTAATAACAAGAATAAAAGTCTGCAGATGTTTGCCATCCTAGGCCTAACCACATTGCCCATGTAAGCCACAACATAATATTTTCAATCCATGGTCATTTGAATCTTTCCCCCAATGTGACAGCTCATAATGTCCTGTTACTGTTCCTGGGTAAATTTTTATAGAATTCTTAATAAAGCAGAATCTAAAGAACAGGGCAGCAGAGGCTGTGACAGCTGTGGCTTTTAAGTGGATGCATGTTCAGATGCTGAGTGACCATTGGACACAGGGCACATTGTCTGGCCATTCTTGGCTTTAGTCACATTTCTGTATAACAGTGGAGTGGAATGAGATGACTGCTGAGAGTGGTCTGGCTTGGATGTTCCACGCCAGTGTAAATATTTGTGAGACACGTTTTCTTCCTGCTCTAAATGCTATATTCCACCTAAAGAAGGGTTCTGTGTTCGTTTACTTTCCATCACGCACGGCCCTGACAGCTGGGCTCTCCTTTTCTTCTCTAACCCTGCATTTCTAGATTTGCTCGACTTGCAGCAACCACCTTGATCAGCCAGGGGATTCCTGTGCACCTGTTTTCTGATATCACCCCAACCCCCTTTGTGGTAAGTAACCGTTTCCTTTTCCAATTTCCTGTCACAAGATCAGATGTGGGACTTGGCTAAATTTTACAGTCTTAGTGCTGTTGGGTTTCAGGTATTTCAACAACAGAATTGATCCTTGGCATTTTCTCTCCAGGAAACTTCACCTAAGTCCTAATAATATTCCTCTAGTATTCAACTTTTGATTCATCAGAAGTAATTTTTTAAAAGTGCAATTTTCCTTTTGCTTGCATTCCAAGGCTATTTTAGTGAGTTTGCAAAATGGTTTTTGTTTGTCTGTTTTTAATTTGGCAAGTAGAGCTTTTTCCCCACTATCATTATAAGGAAACTTTTGGGGTCCAAATCTAAATTCACTTCAAATGCTGTCATATCATGAATATTTTTGACAAGTTAGTGTACAACTTTATATAAAGATGTTTCATTTGAAATACTATTCCTGGGTAGATTTTTACTGAATCCTTAATGGTGCAGAATTGAAAGAACAGGGCACCAGGGACAGCAACAGTTGTTGTTTTTAAGTAGACAGAAGCATTAAGAGCTGGGCCAGATGCTGAGAATATGTTTTTTAGAACTCAAGGTTGGGTGCAGTTTCTTGCATTAAATAGAAATGAGAGAGAGTCAGTGTAGAAGTAAGCCTGCTCACATGTGTTTGCTGTCTTCAGGACACTGACAGGTAGAGGCTGCACCTACTGGGTTGTAAATAACCCACCCAGTAGAAACTCTGTGTCACAGTCACATGTCATTCAAGTTTTGCTGTTTGATGGGAAAATTGTGTTATATTAAGCATCCTAATTATCTTCTGTACCAAGTGTTTGTAGCTATTGTTTTTGTATCAGGCATGAAATAAACGGTGTCTCCTGATCATTTCTCCATATTACGGACTGGTTCTGTTCATTTCTTTGTACGGGTCATCGAAGGGATGCAATATAACTTCCAAGGGCTCAGACAAATACAGTGACTCCTGGTGGGAGGGTGGAGGGGAAACAGATGATTCAAATGTCAGGCTGCCTGTTGTGTCAGTCTCATTTGCAGCCATAAGGGAAATAATCCAACAGCTCTCCTTCATTTTGAAAGTAGTCTTGGAAAGATGGAGCTAAGTTGAAATATAAGGGAGGGATGTTTAAAGTGGGGTTAGAGATAAATGAGCAACCTGTAAGAGCACTCTCCATTTCCTCAAACTTTTCCTTGAAAGCAAATAAGAAAGAAAAGAAAGGAATCCATTGGAGAGGATAAATTGAATATTTGAATTTTGGTCCTGAACCAAAGCTTTAAAAGACTATGGAATAGAGACTTAGACCATCTTTTTGTTTGAAGAGGTTTCTAGCTCTACCAAGGAGAAGGCAGAAAGAGAGGAAGTCTCCTAGGAAATCACTTGCCTTTCTTCCTAGGACACACATCCTGGAATTTGGGGCAGCCTGTTAATTCCAAGTATAATAAACTAGCTAGTTCCAAGCCAGTTAGTTCCAGTTAGAAGTGGGGACCTTCATATGCTATTTGGGTCTAGCCCCCAAAATATCAAATGATATGCTGTGATACTTATGCTAATTAAATGGGGACTAAATCAGCAATATACAACAAGCATTTCAAGTCTGTCTAATTTTTTGTCGAACACTGTTTGCATCTCCTGCTCTCCCACAGCCCTACACAGTGTCCCACTTGCGGCTTTGCGCTGGAATCATGATCACTGCCTCCCACAATCCAAAGCAGGATAATGGCTATAAGGTGGGTTTTTCCTCTCCACTTGTCCTTCATCAGAATCCTGAACCCAAACCAATCCAGAGCTTAGGTAATTTTTGCTCTAATTCATTAACCCTCACCTCCCCAAATGTACTCGGCCTTCTCTAGGTATATTGGGACAATGGAGCCCAGATCATCTCTCCTCATGATAAAGGGATTTCCCGAGCTATTGAGGAAAACCTGGAGCCCTGGCCTCAAGCTTGGGATGACTCTTTAATTGACAGCAGTCCCCTTCTTCACAACCCCAGTGCCTCCATCAATACCAGCTACTTTGAAGACCTTAAAAAATACTGTTTTCACAGGTAAATGGATCATGACTTCTCAGACCTTAAGTGAGTTAATGTGATTCAGCCACACTCCATCAATTTCCATTCAGCTTCTCTCTTTAGTTGCTACATATCCTGTGTCTGTATCCAGTTATAGGGCTGTGAGTCAGGGGTAGCCAACTTTTATTAGAGGTCAGAAAGTAAATGCTTTCAGGCTTTGCAGGCCACCCAGACCCTTCCAACTACCCATTTTGCTGTTGTAGTAGGCAAGCTGTAGATGTCCCTTCAGTGAAGCCACACAGATGTGACTGTGCTACCAAAACACTTTATTTGCAAAAGCAGGTGGCGAGTCCATGAGCCACAGTTTGCTGAGTTGTGATGTAGAGGTGAGTGTGTGTACATGCATGTGTATAAATATATGCGTGCGTGCGTGTGTGTTTCATATACATTTGAAAACCTACAGAGAAGTGTTCACAAAGGAACCACTGATACTTTTCTTATCCTTAGATGTTCTGTGCATACACAAGCATATACATGTGTATTTCAAAATCATAAATAGCAGTATACCGAGTGTGCGGCTCGTTCCGTGCTTTTACCACCCGGTTAGTTTGCTGTTGACACCTTCCTGTGTTAGTCCCTGTCTCTCCTGACACTGTGTTCCTTTTTTCCTCCTATTTTTTATTGGTGCATTATAGTTGTACATATGATAGGGTTTGTTGTTACATATTCATACATGCACACAATATAACAATATAATTTGGCCAATATCCCTCCCCAGTTCTACCCCCCACCCTCACCTCCTCCCCTGCCCCGGTCCCTTTCCTCTACAGATCGCCCTTTTATTTATTTATTTTTTTACTGTTTTTTTTTCCAGTTTTTATTGATTGTGTGGGAATTATTTAATATCTTAGAGGTGCAAAATATACTACACCCATTTGTTTAACCCTATGACACAGACTCAGTTGTTTCAGTTGGTAGACAGCGTAGCTGGGTGGCAGTGTTGTCCTTCCCACTACTCCTGACTGTCCCCCAGCAAGAAACCACTGGCTGTAAGAGGCTGAATTCCTAGGTTATCTCTAATATTGTGCTTATAGGACAGCCTGGGTGTGGCAGCTGCAGTGCTGACAGTGGCCCACAATCCCACTGGAAGGGAGCAGCTAGACAGTGGAATGTCACCCTCAGCTGTGACACATGGGTCCAAGTTGCCAGATTGTTGGAATGTTTTTCTCCCTGAGAGAAAACTGCTATTTTGTAAATGTTGAGGACCACTGTCTCGCTGGTGTAGAAATACAAGCAAAACACATCTGTGACCCTTACCTCCAACTCTATGGTGCAACTTCTCAAAGAGTCTACAGTTCTTTTATTATTTCAAGTAGTACTGAAGCAAACCCTCTGTGCACAGGTGTGTGTGTGTGTCCATAAAACAACTTTTTTCTTTTAAGAGAGAAGGACAGTGAGAGAGAGAAAAATCAATTTTTTTTTATTGAGTTTTTCACATGGCTTTCGTTGCTCTGACACTTACTTGTATATGTGAGTGCTGGGGTTTGAACCCATATACTTGTGCAGCCTGGGCAAGTGCCGTAATGGCCAAGCCACCGCTCCAGCTCACCATAAAACAACTTTTTAAGGCCAGCCTTTCACAAAATAAAATCCTAAAATGCCTGGGAATATAGCTCAGTGGTAAAATAACCCAGTACTGCCCCCCCAAAAAATTGTATATGCATTTACAAAGTTGACAGTTAGCAAATTGCCCTCCAAAAGTGTTACAGCAGTAGCCAGGCATAGTGGCCCACACCTGTAATCACAGTGACTCTGGAGGCTGAGGCAAGAGGACTGCATGTTCAAAGCCATCCTCAGCAACTTAGTGAGGCCCTAAGCAACTTAGTGAGACCCTGTCTTAAAATAAAAATTAAAAAGGGCTGGGAATGTGGGTCAGTGTTTAAGTACCCATGGGTTTACTCCCTAGTACCCCCCCAAAAAAGTTAACACCGATAGTTATTCCCACTAACAGTACGTGATAACAGTATATGAGCTCACAAAATTTCTCACTTCTCCTGATTTGCCAGATGAGAATAATATGATCTTTTTTTTTTTAAGAGAGAGAGAAAAAGAAAGAATCAATTTTATTTAGTTTTTCATGTGGTTTTCATTGCTCTGAGATTTTTCAGAGTACATGGTGCTGGGGTTTGAACTCGAGTACTCATGCATACCAGGCAAGCACCGTAATGATTGAGCAACCGCTTCAGCCTGAATATGACTTTTACTGCATTCTTTTATGAATAAACTATTTTTCTTATTTATTAAACTATATTTTCTATATATTCATCTTTTGTATTTGGAAAATTTCTTGGTTTGTAAAGAAAGCTAGTATTATTTCCTGTTGTAACTTTTGGATTATGTGTTGGGGAAGTGGGTGCTGAGGATAATCCCAGGGTGTCTACCACTAAAATACATTTCCAGCCCTGGATTTTTTCGTTGAAACTTTTTCTTGAACTTTTAAAAATGTTTGCTAGTACTTATCAGTCCTTTGATTTATGGCTTCTGAGTTTTATGTCATACTTTTATAAAAAGATTCTCTACATCAAGATTATAAGAAAAGTCTTGATTTTTCTAGAATTTTTGAGTTTATATTTTGTAATATTGAATCTTTGAGTCATTGGTGATTTTTAATTTTATATGGGATGTGAAGTTGGAAAGCAGCTTCTTTTTTCTGAAAGGTTTACAGTTATACAAACTATAAATTGAAGAGTGAATCTTTGGGGGGACTGATTGGAAAGTCAACTTTAGGAATCAGTTTCTAATATTAATCAAATGCTTTTTATTTACCAGATAATTGCTGTAGCTCCTTCACATATAACCTCATTTTAATCCTCCCAGCAAAGCCTAAGAGTAGGTTCTGGTGTTTTGCCAGGTTATAGATGAGAAAACTAAGACACAGAGGGGTTAAGCAATAGCCAGCAGTCACACAGCTTGGAAGTGGCAGAACTCTGGAGTTTAGTTCAGAGTCTGACTCCAGGGCATATTAACCTCTAAACCGTACTCAGTAGCTTCTCAAACACATTTCCCAATTCAAACTTAATCAACATCTAGACTCTTTGTTTTGCCTTTTTAATCTGCCTTTTTATATCTAACACCAAATTAATTATCATAGCTTTATGATGTACTTTAATATCCAAGATTTTTTCAGATTTATCTTCCCTGATCTTGCTACTTCTTTTTCCAAATGTATTTTTAAAAGGGTATACTTGTTTTAAACAACTGTTCTCATAAAGAAAACCTTGTACATTTATTCATTTCCGAAAGACATGGATAATAACTTAACCTTGTAGCAGTCAGAGCATTGGAAGTTGTAAATTTTCTATAAATTCTGGAAATTTTTATAGTTGTTCTAACTATACTGAATCCCTAGGTCATGGCACTTTGCCAAACAGTATTGTTACTTTGCAGAGAAAAAGGTTTTCTTTTTAATTTTTACATATGGCATAATTCATCACAATTTATTGAAAAGAGACATTTTAAAGTCATTTCTGAAGCTAATAAAGAGTATATTGATGGGACTGGAGCAGTGACTCAGGGGTTGCTGCACTTGCCTGCACAAGGATCTGAGTTCAAACCCCAGCACCACGTACACAGCTAGGTATCGGGGCAACAAAAGCCACATGCAAAACTAAATAAAATTGATTCTCTCTTTCTCTTTCTCTCTCTCTCTCACTGTCCCTCTCTCTTTAAAAACAAAACAAAAAACCAATATATGGAGCCCTTGATCCCAGCTCAGGCTGGGATCTGATGTGGGCAGAACCAATGGGACCAACTCTGTGACTTGTCTTGGAAACTGAGCTGGGGTCCTTTCTTACATCCTGCTCTGAATGTGAAAGCTGAACCACAGAACATAATCTGAAAGTAGTCAGATTTGCTGAAATGATTACAGAGTAAAATTCAAAATTTTCAGATGTTGGGAAGAGATAAGTGTATTTAGGGAGAGGGTAGATAAGCTTTGTTTCTTTTTAATGAAATTAGTTGTTCATTTGTCTTGTACATCCTTAACTGCATTGATTTCTTGCAGACTTAAGAATAAGGCTCTACTTTGGAAAGCAGTGTGGAGACTCCACAAAAAATTAGGGATTGAGGATGGGATACCCAACTATCCCTCTTCTGGATATTTTCCCAGAAGAATTAGAATCAGCACATTATAGAGACACAGCAACATCAATATTCTTAACAGCTCAATTTACAGTAGCCAAATTATGGAACCAATCCAGATGCCCCTCACTGGATGAATGGATCCAAAAGCTCTGGTATATAAATACAGTGGAGTTCTACTCAGGTATTAGAAACAATGATATTACAGCATTTGAAGGTAAATGGATGGCAATGGAAGAAATTATGCTGAGTGAAATTAGCCAAACCCAGAGACTCAAAGGTGAAATGTTTTCCCTCATTTGTGGAGGCTAGAATAAAACACAGGCTTGGGTAAAAGGTCAAGCTTATGTACTAGACTCATCAAAGTCAAAGCAGAACATAATCTAGGGGAACCATAGATATGCAGGGGAGGAGAGGAGAGTGAAGGATCGTATTGTTACTATATATGCATTTATGATTATACCAGAACTTAACTCCTCAATAAAATTAAAAAAAAAGAATAAGGCTCCTTGGTATTTTGCAAACCCTTCAGTTTTGAGAGTCATATTTGTATCTTTTATTTTCCATGATGTGTCTGATTCTAGGAGTGTGAACAAGGAGAGTAAGGTGAAGTTTGTGCACACTTCCGTCCATGGTGTGGGTCATGACTTTGTGCAGCTGGCTTTCAAGGCTTTTGACCTTGTTCCTCCTGAGGCTGTTCCCCAGCAGAAAGATCCAGATCCTGAGTTTCCAACTGTCAAATACCCGAATCCCGAAGAGGGTAAAGGTGTCTTGGTAACCTAATTTTTAAAATTATGAAATCTATCTTTTATCGTCAAAATTATTGCAACCAATTAAAGTAAAATTTTGTGTTTCATTGTGCTGAAGAAAAATGAATTTCATCATTGGAAATACGTGTTTATTAGTCATTAATTTCTTTTTTAAGAGAGAGGGACAGTGAGAGAGAAAGAGAGAAACAATTTTTATTTAGTTTTTCATGTGACTTTCGTTGCTCCAACACATTGTTGTGTATGTGGTGCTGGGGTTCAAACTTGCGTACTCACGCATGCTGGGCAAGTGCTACAACTGCTGAGCCACTGCTCCAGCCCCCAGTCATTAATTTCTTCAAGGAACTTTGAAATTAGATACCTTAGAATCAGGATATGAATCAAAATCTATTGTTGGTTTAAATTTGATTTAATCAAAATTTAATTTGCTGTGTTTTCTTAATGCCAAAAAGTAATAGTAATATAATAGAGTTTTCTCACATTGTGATTATTATTTATTAATTGTCATTTTTCTGATATGGAGTATTATTTAGAGCTTACATAGCATTTTTAAAGATTAGATAACAATGATATTGAGAATCAATTCGCTTTGAGTTGTTTGTGATATTGATCACACAGCAATATAGAGAAATACCAGTCCCCACATATTGTCACATGTGGGTCGAATCGTAGGGCAGATATGGCCCACACATGTACTCCCATTGTTTAACCTCTGGATTAGGAAGATACTTTCTGACCAGTTCCAGAAATAAAACTCAGCCTCAATTTGAAAAAAAGTTCTTTTTAGCTCTTAAAATCCTGAACATTTTTTTAAAACTATAATATGCATGGTTCTCAATTTTTTTTTTCATACTCTTTTTCAGACTTTATCTTTTGCTTTGGCTGACAAAACCAAGGCCAAAATTGTTTTAGCCAACGATCCAGATGCTGATAGACTGGCTGTGGCAGAAAAACAAGACAGGTGAAATGAATTGTGATCTTCTATATAATGGAAATTATAAAGGACAATATCTTTGGAAACAGCCTATTCCTGGGGAAGCTAAATTCACATGGAAACATTTTCCATTTATTTTACAATTTGTCTCAGGAAACTTTCTGTCGAGTCCTCTAACTTTGAGAGCAATGCTGATCTCAAGGGCAGGGGGTCACATCATTAGCAAGCATGAAGCAGAGAAATCAACCTATTGTATGCTTGGGATTGAAATTGCTTTTTTGTGCTCCTTCCTCGTTTTATAGTTGATTTTAATGTAACTCTCTCAGAGCCTGTGGAGGCCAAAGTACTCTGCCTGGTGCAGGCTTTGCAGGTCAGTGTTTGTCAAAGGGTTTTGTAAGGAGCTGGATCTTCAAGGACATGTTGAGTTTTGGTGGGATATATCTGTGGGGTATTAGCACAACATTTAAGACAAGTTTGGCCTTAGAGTTTGTACAAAGCATAGTAAGTTCATTATGTCTCAAAAGCAAAATGCTTGCAGAAGATTCAAATGAAAGCATCCGTGTCATCTGTGACATGCTCGTTTCATAGTCTTCAAAGATGGGCTGTTCGTCCTGACAATCTGCCTGCCCAGCACATGGTGGCGTCTCACATGTTGGTGAAGTGGCCATTACACTTTGTGCTATCTAAAGACAAGGACAGTCTTACAGAAAGTGGGCGGGGGCTTCTCTGCAGTCATCCTGCTCTGCAGGCTTCTAATGCCTTCCTTAGGATCATGACATGAATGGTGTTTTCTTTCAGTGGTGAATGGAGAGTGTTTTCTGGCAATGAGCTGGGTGCCCTCTTGGGTTGGTGGCTCTTCACTTCTTGGAAAAGAAAGAACCAAGATCGTGGTGCCCTCAAAGACACATACATGTTGTCCAGCACTGTCTCCTCCAAAATCTTGCGGGCCATTGCCTTAAAGGAGGGTTTTCATTTTGAGGTAAGGTGTTGGTGGGACTCATTCACGCATTTTCCTTTCTTTAGCTGTGTGGAAGAGCTAAGGCTTTTTTTTCTTTTCTTTTCTTTTGCCTTAACCCTCTAGGAAACACTAACTGGCTTTAAGTGGATGGGAAACAGAGCCAAACAACTTGTAGACCAGGGGAAGACTGTCTTATTTGCATTTGAAGAAGCTATTGGTAAGAAGTAATAATGAGGGTCATAGAACTGGTTAATATATGGGACATAGATGAAAG
Organism: Aplodontia rufa; assembly: GCA_004027875.1. NCBI lineage: Eukaryota > Metazoa > Chordata > Mammalia > Rodentia > Aplodontiidae > Aplodontia > Aplodontia rufa. The sequence goes on from PVKS010046576.1 coordinate 13,077, forward strand.
ATTTGATTTGAGCTCAAAAGATCCACAGTGAACTAAGAGCACAGTTTACTTTGCATCTCTGTTGCTCAGGTCACTCCATATTGGCATCTCTCT
>PVKS010046577.1:0-13235 GCA_004027875.1 Aplodontia rufa
CTGGTGAACACTCTCAAACATTCAAGAATAACTGAAGGGAGATGAGGCCAGCAGAAGGGGGTATGCAGTGGAGCATGGCTGCACAGAAGGTCTGTAGTTCTTGCTGCCTATGAGGATATCCACTCTGGCCTGGGAACAATGGAATTGGGCCACACTGTTCCTAGGTGCTAGCACTGCTGGGTACCCCTGTGGGCAATGCAGACAAAGCCTGGAGTGGGGTAGAGGATGGGGTTCCAAATACTAAGAACTCCACGCCTCTGCAATTCTCCAGTGCTAACTCAACAGAAGATGTCAAACATATGCCTTTCAACCATTCAAATAAGTTAACATACAGCATTGTGAAAACATCAACTTATTTCACCAGGCTTAAGCAATATGACAGAGGTTACTGACATCTACAGCAACATCTGAAGTGGCAACATCAGGGGTCTCAACATATATGACTTCTAACACCTTAAAGTCTATATCCAAAACAGCAATCCTTAGAACATTCCGTCAACATCCTTGATGTTCACAACACTCAATAGCTTAGTGACATCTACTTTTTCCATCAGCAACAGTCACAGCAACTATTCAGACTAAAGAAAAGGGAACAAAATTTGGTACTGGAGGGGCTGCAGCAGTAGCTCAGCAGTTGGAGCTCTTGCCTGGCATGCACAAGGGCCCAAGTTCAAATCCCAGCACCACACGCACAGTTAAGTCAGTTAAGTGTTGGAGAAACAAAGACCAGATTTAGAAAGTATAATTGATTCTCTGTCTCCCTCTCTTAAAAAAAAAATAGTGCTACAAGCTTTGTTGATGCTGTGGTATTAACACTGGTAATTTAAATATTCTTTATATTTTATGTGAAATACATTCAAGAGGAGGCATGGGAATGGCAATAGAACTATCAATGAACATGATGCTATCATTAAAGGAGATCCAAGGACAAAGGGAAAGAAAGATGGATGCAGCCCTAACAATTTTGGTTTAATATTCTCTTAATAAAAATGGTATAAGTAGCCTATGCAGCTAATGAACAACGTTACCCAAATATATTAAGATGCCTTATAGTTATGAAAAGGGCTTTAGAGTGTTTTAATGAATATTTAGAGCTTATAATCTGCAATAATTATATTCACTTTTATCAAATACATAGGAAGCTGAACAAGGCTTTTTTTGTGACACTGGTCACATAGGACCAGTAATTCCAATATTGAAATACTTCATTGAACACAATACCACCTGGGCATACAAACAGGTGTTTGTCACAGCACTAGAGATTTTGAGTGTTTTTGTTGCTCAGAAACCTTCAGAGTTTTTCAGAACTGGATATATTCTGATTACTTGTGCCACATAACTGAAGTTATACAACTGAGTAAACCAATTTGGAAGCATGATTTAAACATCAACATGTTTTATGTTTTTCAATATTACACTTGGTTTAGAAATAAAATGCATACAAAATATTCTTCAAATGAAACCCCAAATAGTACCTGCATTTACCACTATTAAAGATCAATTGGAAAGCATACATTTTACTAATGACTTCCTTTGAGCATGTAATACTAGTAGATATATTTTTCTTTGCAATTTAGGTCAAACACAATGTGTAATAATGTTTTAAAAACTATCTTGTAAAACTGCCATGATAGGGAAAAGTCCTAGTAGATTATTTGCTATTGTGAGAATATTGTCACCACTAGAATTTGCTTTTATTTCATATTTGTTAGATAAAATGTAAAATTTACATTAACAATTTTGAGACCTATTATTGATATCTGGAAAAAATTAGTGGAATATAAGCACTAAATTTTTTTAAATCCTCTTAGAATACCCCCCCCCAAAATAGAACTCTAGTCAAAATTATAGTTTAATGCAGGCTTTGTTAAATTAGGATTTATTGAACTCTCCCCAAGTTACTAAACCTTGCAGAACAAAAATGCTGTATCTTCATACACTGTCAACTTAACTCAGAGGCCTGGGGAAATGAGATTTTTATACAAAGATATATTTTGGAATAAATTCCCATCAACCTTTAAGAGGAAATATTTAGAAAAATTTCTACTTCCTTATTTAGGTGTTTCCCTAGATCTGCTGAAGAGGAGTTGCTGCTGGATGTATTATGTTAATGGAGAACAGAAGTTGTTATTGAGACATTACTATTAGCCAAGAGTTTATAATGTTTTTAGTTACAGAGTTTACATTCCATAACTCAGGATGGAGCAGTGACTCCCTGGTTTGAGTGCTTGCCTAGCATACACGAGGACCCAGGTTCAAACCCCAGTTCAAAACCCAGCACCACATACACAAGTATTGGTGAAACAAAAAGTCCAGATGAAAACTAAAGTTGATTCTCTAAATTCCATAACTCAAAACTCAGTCAAGTTTAAATAAAAGGTATTTGTTCTCTGAACACTAAGATAATATTTCTGTCTTAGAAGGCCAAAGTAAATCACATCCATTGCTGAAAGTACAAAAGTGAACTAAGACTTTCTAATGACTATGCACCTTTAATAAGAATATGACTTTGGGGGCTGGAGCAGTGACTTAGCAGTTACAGCGCTTGCCTGGCATGTGTGAGGACACGGGTTCAAACTCCAGCACCATGTACACAATGAAGTATTAAAACAATAAAAGTCACATCAGAAACTAAATTGATTCTCTGTCCCTCTTTATCTCTCTAAAAGAAAAAAAATATGACTTTGATAGACTTTAGTTTGCAAAGAATGCCAGATATCAAAATTTTGATAGAAAGGGATAAATTCTACTTACTGGGTATTATGGCCAATTGATTTGATGAATATGAATAAAAATTATCCAAAATGTGGATATGACTGATGATATAACATGCTATGGAAGAAATTTTATGATACATGTATTGTTAAGATTAGTTTGAAAAGAAACATGGATTAAGAGGGTTGTTCCTAACTCAGCCCTAATTGATCATATAACCACTGGTTTTATTTCTTTGCAAAATATAGTTATGCTGTACTTATCATAATGAGGGCCTTTTAACTTGTTTCCGCTTCTGTATTCTTAGTATTTCAGTGCTTCAATTCAGTCAGAATTTGATTGGCTAGCCTTAAGTTTTTCTTGATTACTGTTTATCACTTTACAAATAGAAAACCACTTTTAAGGCCCTGTCATTAGTTGCCTTGAAAGTTTTCTCTGCCTTGGGTTGAAAATGACGTAGTTATGGCTTTTCTCTGTATATAAGCAGTATAATTTTTTACTCTCCAAGATCAGTATCTTTAAGGAAGTTTGTTATCTACAAAAATTAAAGTAGTGATATAGAACAATATATTACTTTGTAACATACTTTCTAAGCATAAGTTTATCTGCATAATTGTGTTAATTAAGCAAATGCTCAATTTTATTTGCATTCCGTAAGAATATATACGATTAAACAAAATCCATACATCAATCTCTGCTTTAAAATCTTCCTTATATAATCCATAAAAGGAACTACTCAAAAACAAAAAACGGGAGTTCGATTTTGGTGTTTCATTATTGCTGAGATTATTTTTAGAATAAATTTTGTTCTCCGAATTAAAAGAATAAAAGAGCTAGTCTTTTTCAGAAAAAAGAGGGCAATTCCAAGCTTGTTTTATGAAGCCAGAATTATTCTGATACCAAAACAAAATCCAAGCAATGAACAAACTTGATTTTTAATTTAAAAGTTATCACCTTTCTATTCTGCTTCTGCAAGTTATCTTAGAAACGTTGCAAAATGAAAGCAAGCAGCAATGGCCCTACGATTGGCTCACTCCTGTAACAGTGTCCTCCAGCTTCACCCGTGTTGCTGCACAGCACCTGGTTTCCTGTTTTTTAAAGCTGAATAATAGTCCATTGGGTGTTCATATCATGTTTCCTTTATTTGTTCATCTGCCAGAAGACATTTAGCCTATTTCTACATTTTCTATAATTATGAATAACGCAGAAAGAAATTTAGAGGTGCATGTCACACTCAGATTCTCTTTTTAATTCTTTCAGATGAATACCCAGATGTGAGATTGCTAGATCATGTTCTAGATCAACTCTTAATGTTTCAAGGAACATCACATTATTTACCATGTCCACTACACCATTTACATTCCCACCCATGTATCCCATATTTTTGTACATCCTTATCTTGATGTGTGTGTCTTCCAAAAAGAGGGAGGTATTGCTATTGTGGTTTTGATTTGCACTTACCTGGTGATGAGTGATAGTGATGTTAAGCATCTCTTCATATACCTGTTGACTAGTTATTGGCTGTATTTGGAGAATTATCTACTCATGCTATGATCAGCTCATTTAGTTTTTGCTATTGGATTATAGGAATTCCTTATAGATATTAGATATTAATCTTTTATCAAATATGTGGTTTGTAAACATTTTTCCCATTTTAAGTTACCTTTGCACTCTTATCTCCTTTCCTGTGCAGAAGCTTTGTTAGTTTGATATTGTCCCACTTCTTTATCTTTGCTTTTGTTGGTATGCAATTGATGTCATACCTAAGAAATCTTGTCAAGACTAATGTTCATGAAACAGAATAAAAAGCTGGTTGCCAGAAGCTAGGGGTGGGAGAAATTGAGTCAATCCACAATAGGTATAAAGTTTCAATTACAAAAATTCCAGCAACCTACTGTATAACATACCTACAGGCAACAATACTTTATATTTTAAAAGGTCTTAAGAAAGTAGATCTCATAACAACTGACTTAAAAAGTAAATGGGTTGAATATATCAAAATGTTAATAGTTTGATACCTTATGTTAAAATGTTATAAATCAAAATTACCAATATAATTCATTTTATTAGCAGAATAAACACGTGATCAACTCAGTAGGCACATACTGTGGTGTGACCCTACTAAAGCTCATCTCACGGCTTAACTCTACAGCATTGAGCTAGTCAGGCCTTTAAGGGGTAATTATGATAATAAGGGATATCCCCTCATGAATGGGTGGATGACTTTCCTAAGAGACTGAGTTATTTTCAAGATTGGATTAGAACTTCCAGGAATTCATTAGCTCCTGTGAAAGCAGATTGTTATAAAGAGGGATATCAACTCTCCCTACTCACTCACTTCCTCTCTCACCATGTAACATCTCTCCCACTCTTTCTCACCAGCTCCTGTTATGTGCCATCTGCCAGACTGTGATATAGCCAGATAACAGTTATATGCTATTTGGACTTTCCAACTACCAGAGTCATGAGCCAAACAAACCTGTTTTATGTTCCTAGTGTCAGGCACTCTGTTATAGTGACACAAAACAGGCTATCACAGCAGAGAAAAAGTTGACAAAATTTAACATTCATGCCGATAAGACTTTGTAAACCAAGAATAGAAATTTCTGCAAAGTGATAACAGCCAACATCAAAACTTGTGAATATTATATTTAATATGAAACCTAAATATTTAAACCTCATAGTTTAGGACAAGGAAGATGTTTGCATTCATTACTTCTGTTTAACATGTCAAATATGAATCTGGCTTTTGAACTTGTACTTTGTTCAGCCACATGCAACATTTGATTTTTCCAAACTTAATTTTCTACGTGAATGAAAGCCAATCTTGACTTTAAACCTGACCATTGTATTACTATTTGAGTACAAAATTTTGATTTCTTTAACCAGTACAGGCTGATTGTGTTTTCATGATGCTTTACATGCAAAAATGAAGCAGCAAACAAGATGGTAATCTGCTCTAAGTTAGGAAAAGTAGTTTAGAAACCAAAGAAACAGTTCCAGTAGTGGACTACATTATTCCATGAAGCTCCCAACTACTTGTATAACTTAGAAATCCTGTTTTTACATAGAAAGGGATAATTAAACCACATCATGTAAGAATGGTTTAATCATTAGGTTAATAATCTTCAGATGTTAAAAACTGTCAAATATCCAATTCACAGGTATTTCTTTGAGAATCTAATTAAAAATCTTTTAGTAAACTGATGAATGTAAATAAATTTAATTTGTGAAATGCTAGTTAATGAAGCTGAACATATTTGTACCATCATGTATTAATATACATTTTAGATTTTTCTACTCTAAGCCCCAAATGGTCTCTAGTTACTAGATTTGGTGTTTCACTTTGTAAATACGAAATTTTTCAATACTATTTTATATTATCATTCTGGTATACTATCCAAGTTCCCTAATTCATACTTTAAACTTTTAGTTCTTGCAATGAAAAATTTAATGAGCTTCTCCCTTATTCTCTTGAAATAAAGTTTTTCATGCTCAAAAATGCATTAAAAATTTATATTTTAGAATAAAAACTGATGAGTTACTATGATCTTTATCATCAGGAGGTACGATGCAGACTCAAATCTCGCTAGTTTAAATTCCAATTGTACATTAGGATTACCTTTATATATGGTAGTATTCTTTGTGATAAAAAAATATTTACATCTAGTTCAACAAGCTGTGATGTTTTATATTGTTTATAAGTTTGAAAAGGCAAAAATTCCCTTACTGAAAAAGTTATTTCTCACCGCTGCAAGGCTGAAAATTTTAAGTTGCCAACGACTGGATGACAATGGCTGGTACATTAAGTGTCATATAGCTATTTGGTGGCAAAAAAAAAATAAATAAATAAATAAATAAATCACATTGTTAACTCAGATTTTTCCTTTTTCTCTTTCTGCCATTGACTCTAGATTCCGAGGACTAAAGAAGAGTTGTTCTACATTGTTGAGATGTTGTAATGGATAGGGGGTTGCAACAATGTTAACTACCAAGACAGAATTAATTACTCTTTTGAGTCTTCACAGTTATCAGCTGATACAATATTCACTTCCATAACCCCGGTAACTCCACCCAAGGCCTTTTCAGCTCTGTAGAACACATCTTACTGGTTCCAGATCTATAGGATCTTTTTTTTTTTTTTTTTAAGAGAGAAAAATCAAGTTTTATTGAGTTTTTCACATGACTTTTGTTGCTCTGACACTCAGTTGCGTATGTGGGTGCTGGGGTTTGAACCTGTGTACTTGCGCATGCTGGGCAAGTGCCATAACCACCAAGCCACTGCTCCAGCCCCTACAGGATCTTATTGATGCTCATTTTTCATTTTGGGCTTGCAAAGAGATCATCTGTGGCCAATAAGCTTCCACAGCTCATAACCATTTCTCCGGCTTATATACAAGCTGGCATGGGGGCACCTTAGGACCTTGCTCTTCAATATTATTCTTGATTCCTCAAACTCCTAGCCAACAAGACACTTCCCTAATTCCAAGATTAGTCTAAAGTTGAGGCAGATTAGGAGAGACAGTGAAATGGCTAGACAGTCAGGACAGAGGGCCCCTATCCAAGAGCTAGCTAGCAGAGGCAGACAGTGATTGACAGGGCATGCTCAGGGCCTTCAACTGCAAAAAGACCTTGAGGTTCACCCTAGTCCCGGATTGAGAAATGGGGGTGGTCACAGGTAGATACTAGGAAGTACTTGCCACCTTTTGTTTTAACCAATGGTGTTCCTTACCAGTTTCAATGCCTGTTTTACATAGGTTTTAACCAATGGAGTTGATGCATTTCTCAACACCTGCTTTGCATGAATGTTAATTATGCTCATACTCCAAATCCATATAACCTCTGGCCTATCCGCCATTAGATGGTGCCCTGCTTCCAGGTACCCCTCCGCTTTGCGGAGTCTCTGCTCTTCTTCCTAAATAAATCCTACTCCTTTTACTCCTCCTTCCGTGGTTGTCCGTGGGTTTTATTCTTCAAATTCATGAGATAAGAACCCAGAAGATTGGCGCCGAATTCCCGGGATGAATTTCCACCACACCAAGAGCTGCAACACCCAGCGTTTAGCTGGAGAATTGCTAACACTTTCAGCAGCAGACACCTGCAGCCAGCCCAAATTCCCAGTTTTAACTGGGAATGGATGCAAACACTAGAAGCGGGCTATTTTGGCTGCTAGAGTCTGTAGCGGCCCAGACTCCATTCGCCAGCTGGAGCAGAGAATCTGGCCTCATCTCAAAAACCCCGCATCAAAGTGAGGTCAGGCACTACTGATACATAAGCCATCATGTTTCCCTGTCTTTTCTCCCCCTTACAACCTAACCTAGAGAATCAAGGATCAGGGCCTGGAGCGGTGGCTCAGCGGTTTCGGCGCTTGCCTGGCAAACACAAGGACCCGAGTTCAAACCCCAGCACCACGTACACAACTGAGTGTTGGAGCAACTAAGGCCATGTGAAAAACTAAATAAAGTTGTTTCTCTGTCTCTCTCACTGTCCCTCTTAAAAAAATAAAGAATCAAGGATCAGGACAATTTCCATTCATATGATTCCAAAACCCTTTAGGTGTCCCGGTCTAGCCGGGTTCTGACCTGGGAGACAGGCTGGGGATGAGGAAAAAAAAAAACCACAGGCCGGGGACCCAAAACAGTCTTTCTTTGCTCAAACTTTACTTTTCCCTTTTATATATCCATACTTCACATCTCTCTTTCAAGGCAACGTTCATTTTTACTGCTACCACAAAATGCCTAACATTAAGTAATCTCAAGGCAACTCTACAAGACTCTATATCAGAACAAACAGATCTTACAGTTCTGAAGGCTGGGAAGTTCAGGAGCAAAGCACAGACAGGTTCGGCTGCAGAGAAGAGTTCATCTTCCAAACGAGCAAGGGGCACCATGTCCAGCAGCAAAGTACAGAGCTCTCTCCCAAAGGAGGAACTCTTGACTACTGGCTGGAGCCTCTTTTTTAAAGGCCTTCACCCCGCCCCCTCAAGGCCTCTCTACATTAGCTCCTTCATTGCCACACCTGGATTTCGGAGGCACAGGTTTGACCAATAAGCCTCTGCGTGCGCCTTTTGAAGGATCTACAATAGTTGGCAGGTGATACCAATGCGAAATGCCTGAAGCCCGTGTCGACACCCTGTTTTTCAAGCTTAACAATATACAATCTAGCAGCCCTTCCAGAAGGAGCTTATGCAAACAGCAACAAGATCCAGGGCAGCTGATAAAGCAAAGGTCAGACCCCAACATTTAGGTCCTGACCGAAGCTTTAAAACTCAAGCGCCCAGTAAGAAAACTATTTTTCCCTTTGTATCAGGCATTTTCATCTATACTCAAATAAAAAAACATGTAGTTTTAATTCTGCTACACAAGCTGACAATGGTCTTTTTTGTCTGTTGTTATTCTTACTTTAGTTTTCTTTTAAGTAAGAATTCAGAAAAAATACCCTTATTTTCTCAGTATCTTATTTTGAAAAAAAGTTCCACTTTCAAGCTACAATGTGTATTTAAATACATGGTTAAGTTAAAAGAGGACATAAACAGTTTCTTGTAATTTAGTTTTCTTTCAAGGAATAAATGTGCTTAGATTTCTAAGCATATTTCCAAACTCTTTTGAGAGCATTTAGTTGATATAAAAGTCTAAAGACATCTGTAATTTTCACTTTCAACAAATTAAGATACTATTTTCCTAACTTAAAAAATTATGTGATAGAAAATCAAGTCAAATTCCCTTAAAATTCGCCCACTATTGAAATTTGTTCAGCAATGAAAAAAAAAATACTGGTCTGACCGCATTTCTTTCAATGCCATGTATCAGGCAGGTTGCTTGCACAGCTTGTATGACTTTAAAACAGACAAGGTGGCTCTTGGGACAGGAACATTGGAAACTGGTGGGCCAAATCAAGCCAAGATGGGCCAAAAGGAAAGAGCCTGCCTCTAGCACAACTTGCACAAAGCTATGACACAGACTTCCCTTTGGGGTCTGGTAAAGAGTGTCCTTGCTACTGGAACACAACAGAGTTTAAGACTATTTCAATACATTCAAGAGAAAAGGATTAGTGGTAGTGAGTATGATGCTAAATTATGTTTCCCACAGGAAGCCAAAGTCTTACAAAAGGATATACACTTTGAAATCCAGGCAGATTGAGACTCTGGGTTAAGTTCTAACCTAAAGGGAATTAAGAAACTTTATGATTTGAAACTCAGAAGAAACCAAGACAGAGGGATGCATTCAGGGGCATCCAGACAGGGAGACTAACAAGATTACTAAACCAGTACCAAAACACAGTCTCAAAGGTAGATTTGACTAGATGAAGGTTATGTTAAAAAGCACAGGACAGGGGCTGGAGTGGTGGCTCAATGGTTAAGGCGTTTGCCTGGTATGTGCAAGTACACGGATTCAAACCCCAGCACCCACATACCCACACTAAGTGTCAGAGCAACAAAAGTCACGTGAAAAACTCAATAAAAATTGATTCTCTGTGTCCTCTTTTAAAAAAAAGGGGGGGACCCCAAGGTGGCGTCCATCCCACCAGCATTAACTCCGAGATGGTCCTGAGAATCACCTCACGCTGCAGGAGTGCACACAGATTCCCATGGTAGGACAAAGCTCCCAGTGTGGGGGAACATTACCCCCGCTAATTTTTTTTTAACTCCAAAGGAATATCGTGGTGCATTAAGGAATTTAAAGGAGGAAGTTTGTGGAGCCTGCCCAATTGGCCCCATGGGGGGGGGGGGCCTTCCCCGGAGGGGAGGAAACGGAGCAAGTTTCCTAATCAAGTACCCTAATGTGGCCTCAAACTCTCCGATCTGATTGATCTTCATTTACATGAACTTGGAATAAAGCTCTGGGAAATAATTGCTTACATTAACAAATTTACAGCTGTTCCTGGGAGCATCTGGCTAGCCATCTCGTGACGTTTCCCTGAGGGCAGGGTTGGCTGCTCAGCAAAAAAGGTCTTGCCGTCTCATCCACCAAGGTCAGAAAACCAGAATCTACCGCCCTGAGTACTGGCCATCTCCCAAAGGGGCTGTGTGGTGCTGAGAGTTCCCTCTCCACCTCCAGTTGCTGCTGGTGGAGCCCAGGGAGGAGAAGATTCAACACAAGATCTTTAACTCATTCACAGCGGACAACAATTTTCCACCCGGGCTCACGGTGCTCACGGCTTACAAGAGCTGATTTTCAAGTCCTTTAACATAATCGCTCACACCTGCATGGGAGAGCGGGCGGGTCGCTCAACAGTGACTTTGGAGAGTGGGCGGGTTGCTCAACAGTGACTTGGGGCCCGCAGTCCCCACAATCAGAAAGAGAGAAGTACCTTCGCCCCACCTGGTCATCTGCCCTGGGGGGCTGTGTGGAACTGCGAATCCCCTCTCCAGCTCACAGACCTCACAAACCTCAAGGATGGGGACCTTCTGGCCGCCCCTCTACACACCCGAATAGGAGAAGTCTGTGAATAAAGCTTACCGCAGCAGGGCACATCTTTCTCAAGGGGATCATCTGCTTCAGCCTCTGCAAAATCGACCTGTAACTCTATAACAAGGCAAGGTCTGATTTCAGCCTCAGGAAACTTTGAATAAATGGGGCAGCATGGGCTTCCCCATAACATCTGAGCCCCATGCATAGCCAAGGCTGCATAAGCCTTGACCTCTCCAGGTGGGCGCCCCCTAGTGCTTGCAACTGAGAACCACATAAGCACTGGCACAATCTGGGCCATCAATAGGATTCTGTCAACCCCACAGAGCAGCTCTTGGGACTTCTGAAGATCAGAAATCACATAGAGTGGGTTGCCAGTGATCCTGAGGCAGTGAGTTTCAGGCTGGCCACTCTCCTTGGATCAGACAGAGACCCACACATCTACACTAGGATCAACTAGATTGTCTACAGCTTCTGAGCCCCAGGCCAAAGAAATTCTATAGTGTGGACAGGCAGAAAATAATCACCTCAGGATTACAGCCCAGGGGGAGCAGAAATCTATCCTTGTAAGAAGTATCAGACAGCAGGTTCTCATACCTCTCTGCAACAGAAAATTTTGAGGAGAGTCTCTAAGAAAACCCAGATGACTGGACTTAACGAAACTGCTTCTCCCCCGACAAGCTCACCTGTGAAGAATCCCCAGCTAGATGACAGATTTGAACACATTCCCCCATAGTACATACTTGCTGACCTAGGGGGCAAAAAACTCAGAACTTTCCCAACTAGTTTTGTGTTGTTTTTGTGTGCCTCTTGGTTTTTTTTTATTTTTTTTTTAAATTATTTTTCTTTAATTGGGGATCCAGCTGGAGCATAATATTTTAAAATTTTTAATGTCACTGTGGGGTTTTTTCTTTTCTTTTATCCTGTTTTGCTTTACTATTAATACTGAATTTGGTGTTGGTGGATGTAAATATTTATCCGTGTGTATGTATTGGTGATTGGCTCCTACTTTCTCTATGTCTTCTTGAACCCTACTGCTATCCCTATACCATTGGGATCCAACCAGGAAAACATTTCATGATAGCAAAATAGCCTCAGCGTCTAGTGAGTGAAGAGAACCACGCCCCATACTAACCTCTTCCTCCCCTGTACTCTGGTAATTCCCAAATATTAGCATTCTTCTCTTATCCTCACCCAAAGTCTTTACCCTACCCGCACCCCATTTCTGTTTTCCTTATTTCTAATAGAATAACCTACTCCCCCCTAATCCCTTTTTCCTCTTTACTCTAAGGCAAGTGTTCTATTATACCTCCCCAATTCATTTCATTGACTTCCTAGTCATTTCTTCTCTCCACTTTCAGAGATCCTGGTATCTGTAGAAACAGACACTCTTCAAAATGGGTACTTGCTTGCTATCATAACACATTGTGAGAGCCTTCTCAAAGAAAACTGCTACTATTGGTGCTAGTCATAAGCACATCTGTTTTAGCTGAAACAGACTAATATGTGCACCTATAGCCTCTCAAGTTCTCGCAGAACAGTCTGGCATCTTTAGGTCTGTCTTGAACAAATAGCTCCCCATCACAATGAAGCAAAGCCATAAGAAACTCCAATTACTTTACAAAGAGTACAAGACACACTCTCTGATTCTGAAAATGAGAAAAAGGGGTAGTAACTCCCCTCCTTACCCCACAGCTCCCTACCTAAGGATCCCATAGCCGGGGTCCTAGATGAAAACCAAAGATACTGTATCAACATTATGATTAGCAATCCAATCAAAGAATTGAGAGATGAAATAAGGAAAGAGATCAGAGAACAATTTCAAAAGATGAGTGACAACTTTTACAGGGAAATAAGGGAGCAATCCCATGAGATGAAAGATCAGATATACAAAGAAATAGACATTCTGAAAAGAGATGTAGCAGAGCTATCAGCGTTGAAAAACACGGTTAACCAAATCAAGTCTTCACTGGAAGAAACCAACACCAGAGTATACTCTACTGAAAATAGAACTTCCTATCTTGAAGAACGAACATCCAAAAATGAGGATTGGCTAAACATTGTCGATTTCAAAGAAGATAAACAAGAGAAGCAACTTATATTACAAGGGCC
>PVKS010046578.1:0-13219 GCA_004027875.1 Aplodontia rufa
ACTCTCATTCTTTCTTTAAAAAAAAAAAGAGAGAGAGACAGGGAGAGAGAGGAACTTTATTTTTCCATCTGGCCTTTGTTTCTTTGACACTTAGTTGTGCATAAGGTGTTGGGATTTGAACCTGGGTCCTCATGCATGCCAGGCAAGCACTCCAACTGCTGAGCCACCACTCCAGCCCCCACTTCCTTTGTAATAATAAATAAAATTTTAAGTACTTTGAATAATAAAAAAAATAAAACTCCTGTAAGCACTGTTAATACTTTCTGTGCTTCCTGTTAGTCTTATTTTTCCCTCTAAGGTCTTTATTTCTTTTTGCATCCATAGCCTGCACTTAATCATTCCGCCTACTTTGACTTCAACTTACACGATGTAGCAAGCACTTTCTCATATTATCAAATATTCTTGGGAAAGACAGGACATTTAACAGCTGTATGATATTTTCTCTTCAGGATGCCCCTTGATTTATTGGTCCCGCTATTGTTAAAAAAAAAATTGTTTTAAGTCTGTAAAGTACATGGAAAGTTCGTTTCTGGAAGAGAGAACTGCAGCCCAGCAAAGCTGGTCCTTTGTCCAAGCTGCCCAGCTGCTCAGAGGCGTTGCTGGGACAGGGTCTGATTGATGCTCTCAAGAGCCAGGCTTCAGCCCTTGCTGTTGTCACCCCTGTTTCCCGAGCTTCCACAGGACACTTTTGGAATCTAACTTAGGGCACTGCCTGCATTCTTTCTAAATTACATTTTGTAATTTGGGCACATTACTCCTGCCTGTCAAGATAATTTTTTTTTTAATCTTCTGCCATTAACCATTAGCTAATGAAGGACAACGTAGCCAATGTCAGAAGTTGCGAGTTTTCCCTCTATCAAGATGTTCACCCTAAATCATCTCTGTGCCGAGGAAGGGGAAATATTGTCATGACTTTGATCAGATAATTCCAATCGCCCCAGCAATTACAGGGAAGGGTTCTAATTAGCAGATCTCAGTCCTTGTTTCTCAGGGATCCCCTCGGTTCTGTCATTCTGTGAGCAGCAGTCCAGCAGGATGCCTGGACTCTGCCCAAGGGCCAGTGCTCACAGGATGGAAGAGGAATAATTATCGGGTGGGGAAATGAACAAGAGGAACTACTAACGCTTGTGGCTGACTCTCTGCCCCGCTCAGGGTGGCAGGGCGTGAATGTGGGAGCTCTGTAGGAGGGGGCCCTGGAAGATAGGATTGGTGTGGAAAGCAGGCAGGCCAGGGAAATCTCCCTTTCCCTTGGGTCTTGAGCATCGACTCTCTGAAGCTGTATTCAACTCTAAGCAGATATGGAGGAATTAATATCATCTCTCTCAAGAGTTGGGGCTTTGTCTGATTTTTTTCCTTTACATCTTAGGAAACATATTTTATCCACACTAATTTGTTTTTTTCTTTTTTGTAATGAGTCTTTGACATCAGTGCCTGTCATTGCTACAACAATTTTTTTCTAAAGAGAGAGGGACAGTGAGAGAGAAAGAATCAATTTTATTTAGTTTTTCATATGGCTTTTGTTGCTCCAACACTTCATTGTGTATGTGGTGCTGGGGTTCAAACCTGGGTCTTCACTCATGCCAAGCAAGCACTGCAACCAATGAGCCACCACTCTAGCCTCTACAACTATGTTTTTGAGTCATCTACTATAGATTTTTTTCCCCCAGAGTATTTCCTGCTTTCCCCCACCTAAGTTATTTGAATTATAATCCCTTTAAAATCTGTCTTTAAAAATATTGTGGCTCAGGTTTATTTTGCATTGATTTTTTTCATCTATTACCTTGAGAAAATACCTAACTCACATGCATATGATTGGCAGGCACTAGAGAATGTGATGTTTTCTATTTATGGTTAATGTTAATCCATCGACCATATGGTAGTGTGAATTTCTAGTACAAATTCCCTTTGCATGATGTTACAGCTCATTCTTGGACTGCTAAAATTGTCATTTATCATTGTGAAAAATGATCTTCGAAATGTAATAGTCCAGAGCTAACATGGCGAGCATCATAAGGGAATCCAGTGTGTTTAGAGAGGACTGGTTTCCATGGGAACTAACTCCTTCAGGGAAGGTCCCTGGATCCCTGGGCTGCAGTGAGTCACCCACCCAGGTGCTGCAACCCGGGTTCCAGGCTCAGCTTGGACATGACTTGCCAGGTGCCAAGGGCAGATCCCTCAATCTCTTTGGGATTTTGCACTCTTATCTACGTGTCTTGTGGTTCCTAGAGTTTGAAGTATCAAGAGTCAGCGATGTAGGAAATGATATTTTTAAAATTTAGAATAACTTTAGATTCATGAAGTTAGGTAGGTGTTAACCTAATGTTAACCTTCACTGAACTTCTGTAACATTTTATAAAAGCATACTGCATTTGTCAAATTGAAGAAATTAATGAAGGTGAGTACTATGTTCTACAGATGTTTATTTGGATTCCACCAGCTTTTTCATTAAGATCCTTTTTCCATCCCAGGATCTAATCCAAGGTACCATACTGCACTTAGTTATGTCTCTTTAGTTTCCTCTAATCTGTGAATATTTCTCAGTCTTTCTTTTTCTTTTTCTTTTCAAGAGAGAAAGGTAGATGAACTCATGGATTAGAACCATAGAACAAAAATGCAATTTGTTAATATTTATGAGACACAGTTGCAAGATGTTTCATAAGATATTCAAACAAGGGGCTGGAGTGGTGGCTCAGCGGTTACGGCGCTTGCCTGGCCTGCGCGAGTACAGGAGTTCAAACCCCAGCACCACGTGCAAAACGAAGTCTCAGAGCAGCAAAGGCCGCATGAAAAAACTAAATAACAATTGTTTCTCTCTCTCTCTCTCACCGTCCCTCTCTCTTAGAAAAGAAAAAAAGATATTTGAACAAGCTATACTGCATGCCTTTACAAAAATGTAAATGTTAATCCTATTGTCAACAAATATCAAAGAATAACAGGATGGTAGGAAGGGAGGAGAAGGGGAAAGGTTGGAACGGAGGTAAAGCAAGGTACATTCCGAGCATTTACAAGTATGTTGCTTTATACACTATAGCCATGTATATGGAAACGTTCTTCATAGATAAAAGAATTATTACACTGTACCTACAGTGTACTTGTACTTGGGGTGGGTTTTTTTGTTTGTTTGTTTTTGGGTTGTTTTTTTGTTTTTTTTTTTAAATAAATATAGGACCCAGAAGAGAGGCAAGGGATTGGGATCCCGGGAATGGGAGGAGGGAGGTAGAGTGGTGTGGCAGGGGGTGGATATTGACCAAATTATATTTGGTCAATTTTATATTTGCAACACAGTAGTGTTGTGTGCATCTAGGAGTATGTGACAACAGATCCAATCATTATGTACAACTATCATGTACTGATAAAAAATTTTTTTAAAAAAGAGAGAGGGACAGAGAGAGAGAAAATCAATTTTATTTAGTTTTTTTTTTTTTTAGTTTTTCTTTTTTTTTTTTTTCCAGGGCTGAGGACTGAACTCAGGGCCTTGCACATGCTAGGCAAGCGCTCTGCCACTGAGCTAAATCCCCAACCCCTTATTTAGTTTTTCATGTGACTTTTGTTGCTCTGATACTTCATTGTGTACGTGGTACTGGGGTTTGATGCCATGTCCTCCTGCATGCCAGGCAACTGTTGTAACCACTGAGCCACCATTCAAGCTCCAGTCTTTCTTTCTTTATCGTTACTTCAACAATTTGAAAGAGTACTGGTCAGGTATATTGTAAAATGTCCCAATCAGAACTGGGTGCAATGATGCTCACTTGTAATCCTAGGAACTCAGGAGGCTAAGGCAGGAGGTTCACAAGTTCAAGGCCAGCCTGGACAACTTAGATGTTCAGCAACTTAGCGAGACCCTGTTTGTTTTAAAAAATAAAAAGGGCAGGAGATGTAGGTCAGTGGTCAAGTACCCCTGGGTTCAAACCCCTAGTACCTCCGCCACAAAAAAAACTCCTAGTCAAAAATATTTTTTAAAGTAAACTAACAAATAAAATATAATTGGATTCTATAGTTGGCAAATGTTTACTTTGACAAGTAAATAGTATGAGTAAATTCTCAAGATTGCATATGATAGAAAACATGTTCAAAGAGGAAATTTATTGGCTTACGTCAATAAAATGTCCAGAGGCATTTATGGATTCAGGATGACATTTGTATTCAGTTCTGCTGTCTCTTGGCTTGATTCTTCTCTCCTCAGATAAACGGGGTCCTTGGACACTCATTTACCGCATAGTCACAAGATGGCTGCTAGCAGCACACGTGGCTGTATCCACCGAGGTGAGGATGTGTGTGAACACCTGAGTGTGAGTAGCACGGGGGTGGGATGCTTACTTCTGTTTCATTTTCCCCGCTCAGCTTTCATTGGCTCTGACTCAGCTGTTTGCCCAAACCTGAACCAGAGGGAGATGAAAATCCCTTTTCTGCGTGATGTTGCCCAGAGATGCGTTTCCATCTTCTGATCATGAGGGGAGCAAGTGAGAGTGAAGGGCACACGGACCTAGCGGACAGGCTAGAAACCTGGTTCTCAGAATGTCATTTGGCTGCTGGATTAACCACCCCTGGAGCTGGGTCTTCACAGGAAACCACAGACCTCCCTGTTGTTTCAGCTGCTTCTAGCTGGGCTTTATATCACCTGCAAGCAAGAGCACGCTATGTGACATGATAATACAGATATTACACCGCACCCGTTTCCTTGCTGAGGCTTCTTTGTCGGGCATCTGTAATTGATGGCGGAATACAGCGGAACGCAGCATGTAGGTTTCATCAGATTGATTTTTGAAAACTGCAGTTCCATGCATGCGTTTGGAAAGAAAATGAAGCAACACTCTTCAGCTTCATGCAGTATGGAACCTCAGGGCAATAGCACCAGTTTCCAACTGCTTCTTATGACAGCTGGAAGAAAGCCACTCGGGTGGGCCAGGGAGGGGACACGAAGGGTCTGCAGGGTGCTGCCCACTCAAAAGGTGTTTGCCCTCAGACTTTCATTTAGTGGTACATTCTGGGATTGTTCAGAAAGGGACACCTTGCCTGGGGAACACTTTCCCACGACACACACGTGGGCAGCCTGGGTTGAGGCTGCCCCTTTCAGCTCAGTCAGGACAGTACGGCGTGACATACAGGTGTGCAGATCACCCGCAGTGGGGACCTTCCTCCCAGCCTAATGTCCAGCCCGTGGCTTCCCATCAAGAAGCAACTTGTTTAAACACTAAAGTGAAGGTGAGGGGCTGGGGCAGTGGCTCAGTGGTTTTGGTGCTTGCCTGGCATGCATGGACACGGGTTTGAACCCCAGAACCACGTACACAACGAAGTGTTGGAGCAATGAAAGCCGCATGAAAAACGAAATAAAATTGATTCTCTCTCACTCTCTCACTGTCCCTCTTTCTCAGAAAAGAAAAAAGAAAAAAAAAAGGATGATGATTTGAAAATACACTGGCTTCATCCCTCCTTACGCCCAGTACCCACCCTTTCTCCATGATGTAAATGAATAGATTTTGCTTACCCTTTTAGCTTTTTAAAATGAAAACAGTTTCTACTCCATCCTTCCCTCCCACACACATTTTCTCACAAGCAGATACATACTTACATGCATATTTTCAGACCTCTTGCAGATCCACATATTTCGGGCATGTACATAAAGCCATTTATAGGGATTTAATCATGAATCATAGAAGATTCTCATTAGGCATGGGCCTTGACGCTTACAGCATCTCAAGGTGGGAGACGCAGTGTTCTATGGGAGGCCTGTGTTCACAGCAAGCTGTTCGTACTTTTATATTAAAAGCTCAGATGTAGTGTCAAGCCCAAGGGGCAAGACTCTGATAGGATAGCAGCACTTTGTTCATGGCCTGGCAAATCGTAGGTTTTCAAAATTTTTTGTTGATGGGCTGGAGCAGTGGGTCAGTGGTTGGAGAGCTTGCCTGGCATGTAAGAGGACCTGGGTTCAAAACCTAGTACCACGTACACAACTAAGTGTTGGAGAAATGAAGGCCAGATGAGAAAAAGAAATAAAGTTATTTCTCTTTTTCTCTCTCATTCTCTCCTTCTCTTAAAAAAAAAAAAAAATATATATATATATATATTTGTTGAGCTGTTTGTGGTGGTACATGCCTGTAGTCCCAGTGACTCAGGAGGCTGAGGCAAGAGGATCTCAAGTTCAAAGTCAGTCTCAGCAACTTAGTGAGGTTCTGAGCAACTTAGTGGGGTCCTGTCTCAAAATAAAATATAGAAAGGACTGGGGATGTGCTTCAGTGGTTAAGCACCCCTGGGTTCAATTCCTGGTACCAAAAAAAAAACCCAATGAATACATGAGAAAGTGTTCCAAATTACTGGTAATCAGAGAAATGCAAATGAAAACCACATTAAGATTCACCTCACTCCAGTCAGATTGGCAAAAACGAAAAATATAAATAATAACAGATGCTGGAGGGGCTGTGCGGAGGTAGGAACACTAGCACACTGTTGGTGGAACTGCAAACTGGTACAGCCACTCTGGAAAGCAGTGTGGAGAATCCTTAAAAAAATAGGGATGACCCACCAGCTATCCCTCTTCTGGGTATTTTTCCAAAGGAGTTAGAATCAGCACACTACAGCGACATAGCAAAAACCATGTTCATAGCAGTTTAATTTACAATAGCTAAATTATGGAACCAACCCAGATGCCCCTCACTGGATGAATGGATCCAAAAACTGTGATTGTATATATATACATATATATGTATATATATACATACCATGGAATTCTCCTCAGTAATTAGAAACAATGAAATTGCAGCCTTTGAAGGTAAATGGATGGTGATGGAAGAAATCATGCTGAGCAAAGTTAGCCAAACCCAGAGAGTCAAGGGTCAAATGTTTTCACTCATTTGTGGAGCTAAACCCAGGCCTCTGTGAAAGATAGTCAATCTCATGTATTAGACCCAACAAAGGCATAGCAACACATAATGTAGGGCAATCATAGAGATGGGTCTGGAGGGGACTGTTGGGGGAGGGAATGAAGGAGGGAGAATAGGGAGGGATCTAGGGGGTAAATCTGATTTAAGAAAATATGCATAATATAATGTTACTTTATATGAAATTTTGATTGTACAATAATTAAATTTCTTAATAAAAAAATTTGTTGAGAAAATTAATGAACCTCCCCTACCTGCTGAGGTTCTCAGGATAGAAACTGACAAAGCAGAGCTTTAGGGGACATCGGTTATTTCAGGATAACTAGCAAGTATTCCTGGATTGCCAAGTGCTGAAACAAATTTTAAAATTTTCCACAGTTAAACTTCAACAGGGCTGTGGACAATCTTGTGCGGATTTGTTATTTTCCAGCAACCAAAGTTTGGTCATTAGTGTAAAATTGGCTGCATTTTTGAGCCCATTTTTAAGGGTTGGTGTTTGTCTTCAGCAACCCACACAAAGCCCTCAGGGCCTGGGCGCTCACAGCATTGCTCTTACATGCTCCCTCTTGGTCTCAAATTAGTTCTACTGAAACTCTATCTTTATGTGGGTCAGGGAGTCCTTTTTCCTTAAATTTTTTTTTTCACTTTTAAAACAAATCAACAACAACAACAAAAACCCATCCTCCTGTGTCCAGAAATTCCTGTACTTCTCATTTCCTGTTGGCTTATTTAGAAGCATTTTTTGCTAATGAAGTTTCAAGATGATTTCTTGAAACCATTCTAAGGTTATGTAACTTTGCTGATTTAAAACTCCCTCTTTTGCTAAATTCTTAACTGTTGAGTCCGTTTAGAACAGAGAATCCTTGACTACTGTTGGTCGTGGTGGGGAAACCGGGGTGGATTTGACACCTCGCTGATGTTGGTTTTGAAGAATGCCAGTCCACGTTGTGTTTTTGTTTTTATCCTCCGATCCCAAATGATCTGCTCGATAGCAGTTGTTACTACCTCTTATTTTGATTGTGCTACTCGTACTAGTTCATTTTAGACTCCAAGGCATGGACCCATGGCTTCTTTCTGGGCTCCTGGCACAATGCACTGTCAAGAAAAGCACCTTGTGCAAGAGGCTGGGACTGAGGGTTCCAGTCTGCACTTTGCCCTGGTCTCCCCATCTTCAGAATAAGGAGCCTGCAGGGGATGACTTCACGGCTCTTTCAAGTCCCAGGCAGATGATGGCTTCATTGTCCTTTTCTTTTTTGGTACTGGGGAGTGAACCCAGAGGCACTACTTAACCACTGAGCCACATCCCAGCGCTTTTTATTTTTTTATTTTTTACTTTGAGACAGGGTCTCACTGAAGTTTCTTAGGGCCTGGCTAAGTTACTGAGGCCGGTGCGAATCACAGGTGAGTGCCACCGCTGTGACTTCTTCCTTGGGCCATGGAGAAGAAAATTCTAGAGTCCATAGCGTCTTCTCTTTAATTTTTCTGCCTCAGTGACCCTGTAGGAAAAGAATATATATTCCTTCCATTTAATCAAGGCTGTGTCCATGATGTGGGGACACATGCTCATTCTGCATCCATGTGGATGGTGGCATTTGTGCGGCGACCAAAGTCAACTGTTCTGCTTTTCTTCTTCAATCTCAGCTGCCGTAATGATTCCGTTTTCCCCCCGGAATAAAGATTGCATGCATGATGCTGGGAGGCAAGGAGGCTGGGTTTAGGCTGAGGCTGCAGGCTCGCTTTTTCTGGATGATTCTGTCTTTCTGTGTTTTCTTTACTCCTCTGTGAGGCGGGGACCTGGCCATCTGGTCTGCAGGGTTGTGGCAGGTTGAACTGAGGTGAAGATGCATTAAAGTCCCTGTGGAGAGTGGCTGTTCCTGATAAGTGAATCTGTGCAGCATTGAGGCTGGTCTGAGGACAGGGATTTTGCTATGTAGTGAGACCTCTCAGGACTGGCTTTTGGCCCCCATGGAATCCCAGATGGAAAGTGACAAAATAAATAAATGAAAAAATAAAATAAAATGAAAATAGAAACTTCTAGAGATTCTCACTTCCTGTGACTCTGTTGAGGCACACTGAGGCCCTCTCCTCATTCCTTCCGCCTTTCCTGGCGGGGTGGGGGGTGGGGGAGTTAAAAAAGAAAAGAACTTTCCCCGAACTTTCCCATTCCTCCGTGGCCTGGCTGCAAAAGCTGAAATTCCATCCTGTGTTTGTTGTGGCCCGCGGGCCGTTTCCATAGTTACCCGGATTCCAGGCACTGGCCCTGGGCCCACCACAACCCATCCCTCAAATCTCCCTGGCAGAGTAGGAGCCTTCCTTCTCCCTGTGGCCCTTCAGCCAAGCTGCTGCCCTGCTCAAGGCCCCGGCCCTGGCCCTGCTCATCTGTGACTTGCCTCTCTAGGTGGCTCTGTTTGGCTTCATCTTAGAGGTTAAACAATAGAACGATTTCTCTCACTTCTCTACTCCTCGTTGGAGATGAGGAATTGCTTTCCTGTACCAAACATTGCACCCTTGGAAAACATTCCAGATGGTTCTCATTAAAATTCTTTTTCTTTTTTTTTAAATTCCTTTCTTCCCATTCTCCTCAAACTGCTATCTCAAGTACACACCAGGTTGAGGAGCAAGCACCGATGGATAGAGTCTTTCTGAGACCCTAGGGTGGCCCTTCAGGACCAGGTCCTCTTGCAATGGCCACCTGGTCCTTCACGGGGCAGTCCTGCGGGATGCTGTCTGTGCACTGTCACCAGGGAGAGTCCAAACACATTTGGGGAGCCTGACCTATCCAAGGGGCAGGAAGAGGGGCGGAAGTCCCCTTCCTAAAAGGGCCTGGCCCTGATGGTGCCCACAGAGGGCCTGTCTACCTCCCTCAGTGTACTCGGTGGCTTCTGCAGGTCCTGAAGACACAGGCCACAGGGGGATGAGACACTCTAGGAAGCGGGGTGGGGGTGGGGAGGCAGGTTGCTAATGCCTTTTGGGCATAACTGCAGCTGGGCAAGCCACAAGCTTTGCTCCCACATCTGGAAAAATCTGCTTGTGCAGGAAAAGAATGCGTGTCCAAGGATGTGTATTTAATGTGCTTTTATTTCCAACTTCATATTATGAAAAAAAATTTAAGGCAGAAAAGTTATAAGAATATCCAATGAATACTCTTACCCCACTACCTGGATTCAATAAGTGTCACATTTGGTCCTATTTACCTTCTCTCCTTGTCCCTTTCTCTCTTTCCAGATAGATACTCGTAAATCCTTGCTTAGGTATTTGAAAGTTGGAATCTTATTTCTCTAGTGTTCTGTAAGCATCTAATCTATATATTAGTATAATTACTTAATGTATGAATATGTTCTTATTACAAAATAGTCAAACCTTCAAACTTCCTCCTACCTTCTCCATTCCCAGGGCAGCTAGGTTTGGGTTCTCCCTGACTTTTGTGTTGATTCAGATGTACACATTTTTACGTCTGAAACATACATTTATATTTCATGCTATACATGCTGCTCTGTAATTCATTTTCCACTTGAAAATACATCTGAGATTTTTAAGTACTACAGAGTATTCCAAAGAATGGTTGTGGAATAATTAATTATTTCCTTTTGATGAACATCTCAGTTCTTTATATTTTTTTTCCCAATATTCACAGAATATCCTCAGGAAATATTTCCTTAAGGACATGTGCCACTGTTTCTCTTTGACAGATACCTTGAGGTGGAATTGGTGGGTTTGATGTGATACATATTTTGCATTTGGATAGATATTGCCAAACTTTTTTCTCCCCCGCCCCCCGGTACTGGGGATTGAACCCAGTGTTGCTCTACCACTGACCACATCCCCAGCCTGTTTTATTTTTTTATTTTGAGACAGGGTCTCATTAAGTTGCTGAGTTAGACCTCAGCTACAGATGAAGAAGCTACTTCAGTTTATGTAGAAAGAAATTTACTATAGGGAGTTATATTTTTAAAAATTTTGTTAGAGGGGCTGGAGCAGTGGCTCGGGGGTTATGGCGCTTGCCTGGCATGCATGAGGATGCAGGTTCAAACCCCAGCACCATGTACACAACAAAAGCCACATGAAAGGCTAAATAAAATTGATTCTCTCTCTCTCTCTCACTGTCCCTCTCTCAAAAAGAAACCTTTAAAAAATAAAATAAAATAAAATAAAAATAAAAATTTTGTTAGAAAAAGTGGGATAGAGCCAGGCACCCTGGCATTTGCCTGTCATTCCAAGGACTCAGGAGGCTAAGGCAGAAGGATTGCATGTTTTGAGGCCAGCCTCAGCAATTTAGGGAGACCCTAAACAATGTACTGAGATCCTGACTCAAAATAAACAATTAAAGGGCCTGGGGATGTGGCTCAGTGATAAAGTGTCCCTGGTTCAATCCCAGCTACTATAAACAAAAACAAAAACAAAAGTCCGGGGGTGGGGGGTGGCAGGGTTGTTGGAGTGGTGGCTCAGTGGTTAGGAGCATGGGTACACGGGTTCAAACCCCAGCACCACCTACACAACTAAGTGTCAGAGCAACAAAAGTCATGTGAAAAACTCAATAAAAATTGATTCTCTCTCTCTCACTGTCCTTCTCTTAAAAAAAAAAAAAAAAAAGACAGGAGGGGGAAGGGGTGGAATGGAAAATTCCAGTTGAGATTTTAGGATTGAATTCCAGAACTCCAGTTTAGAACTGATCTACCCAGGAAGCATCTCTTCCCAGGCAGCATAACCTGGAATCTACGGACTTGGAAAGCTGGAACCCAATTACAGACTTGGCAGCTTGGAAGCCTGTTATACCTGGTTTGCAGAACTACACGGCCTCAGCTGCAGAATGGAGACCCACATCCTATCCATGACACCCACAAAGCTAGAGACTGGAGCTAGACACATAGGTCACTGCCATTTTTGGTGCAAGGAAAAAGAACTAAACCAAAACATAGAAATGAAAGAAGAACCCTCTCAACCCTGTTTGCCTGCAGAGTTCGGAGGGTACGTTGACCAGAAGCCAGGTCACATGCAGAAGTTCAAGTCAAAAGGAACTTGGAAATGGTAGGCTTTGGCTTTCCAGGTAAGTGGCAAGATAACATGCAAGCCGAGTGCGTCAGTCTAGAATATTGCTGTAATTGTATCTTTACGCTTTGAACCACTTTGGGGGGTAAAAATTTCCTGATTACACCCACTGCCTACTTTTCTATTGGATTATATTTTCCTATTATATGACAGAAATTTTTATGGGTTACCTGGAAAATGACTTTTGTCTCCCATATATGTTCTGATCACGTTCTGTTTTAATTTTGTTTTTTGACATGTGCAAATTTAAAGTTTTTCTATTTTTATCCTTTTATGTCCCTGCATTTCATAGCTTACTTAAGAAGGCCATTGTACCTTGAGGTTCCTGAAATATTCAACTGCATTTTCTTGCATTGTTTCTATAAGTTTTTTTAATGTTTAATTCTTGAAATCATCTTTAATGTATGGTGTGAGATAGGGATCTAACTTAGGTACTGCATGTGCCAACGGAAAACTAATCGTCTCAGCACAATTGAGATGTTAATTTGTGCTTTTTAACATACTTTAAATTTGGATATTATATATATAATAATATCCAAATATATACATACACATATATACATACACATACATATACATATATGTGTATATATATATATATATATATAGAGAGAGAGAGAGAGAGAGAATGTTCTCTTTCCTTTTTCTTAGGCAAAGCCAAGACTAAGCTTGAAAAATTAACTGATCATTTCACATTTTTGCTATCTAAAACCTTTCAAAAATAGGGGTGTGGCATTTCCCACAGTGCAGATATTACAAGAAAATATCCTAACTGAAAAGTTGGATTGGGTCCCCTTCCCCTGGAGTTCAAGGCTCAGTGACTGCTGACTACTCCTCTGCTCAGCAGCCACCCTGCAACCTCCTCTCATGAACCTTTGCAATCTTATTTCCCTGCTCCTCTGCTTACAAGGGAGTCACATCATTGGAATTAGCTGACAAAAGCAGAGAACATGTGCAGATGTCTGCGTCAGCAATTTCTTTATGACATTGTAAATCTACTTATGATGCTTCTCTCACCTACTTGTATTTCTCCTTGTGGTCACTATTAGTGTTTGGATAGAACAATTTTTTGATGCAGTATATTTAATGGCCTTGACCAGCATCCCACTAAAGGCAGCAGTATTCTCTGACACCCACCCCACCATTCTAGTCATTGTGATAACCAGAAGAAGAAGAAGAAGAAGAAGAAGAAGAAGAAGAAGAAGAAGAAGAAGAAGAAGTTTCTACATATTTCCAAACACACCAACCCTCCAGCCCTGCCCCTTAGTTGAATGGAAGGAAGAGATGGAAGCAAAAAA
>PVKS010046579.1:0-13223 GCA_004027875.1 Aplodontia rufa
TTTTTTTTTAAGAGAGAGGGACAGTGAGAGAGACAGAGGAAGAGAGAAACAACTTTATTTAGTTTTTCACATGGCCTTTGTTGCTCCAACACTCAGCTGTGTACGTGGTGCTGGGGTTTGAACCCGGGTCCTTGTGCTTGCCAGGCAAGCGCCGAAACCACTGAGCCACCGCTCCAGCCCCACATCTCTGCTTTTAAAGCACAGTTGTCTTCCAAATGTTAAGCTCTGCAAGGTTCCTTTCATGCTTTGTAAATATTATCACCTCCCTAACTTGGATGCAGTAATTCTGGTCATTTCAGCACATCTATTTAATCACTTTAAATTGAATAAATCCTAGTTATGATTGTTCTCTACCAAATCATCCTGTTCTCATTGGTGCACCTCCAGATTTCTAAAATAGATGATTTTAATTCCTAGAGCATTGTTCCTCAAGATGAACTCCAAGCATGATTTATCCAAAAAATAAACATCTCTAATTTCCACACCCCATAAGTCTACGTGTTTAAAAGGATAATTCTCATGGAAGTGCTTCAGCTTTATTTTCAGGGAATTACAGCATTCTCAGTTTTATGTTTTCAATTTCATTATGTTTAATGAAGTACATTTTGCTTCAGCCACAGCTATTCTGCTGTGTCATAGCTATGTTCTGTTCAGTTGTTAAGATTTAAGGTGTTTGTAGTATTTATTAATCTATGCTTTGCCTTCAGGTCTATGGACAACTGCATATGAGTTTACTGCAAGCTCCTTTAAAGCTTTTTTGCACTAGGAATCTAGTGGATAGAAAAGAGCCTTTTCTCATACTTAAGCCTTCAGATTTTACTTTACCTTTCCATTATACCCAAAGAGTTTGACAAGTTCTGGATAAACTAGGTACATATCTTGTTATTGTAGCAAAAAATGCAAGCTAAGCCGCTTCTCTCTTTGTTAGAGACCTGTATGATTGTCACATTCTACTGGGAATTGTGTAAATGAGCTAGTGAACCTGTTCACTAATTGTTAACAGAAGGATTGGTTAAGTATCAATTATTGAGAAAATACAACCATCCCTTTAGGACGACTTTCCTCAGCACTCAGATGGATAATGCTGAGCAACTTTATTTAACAGTTTAACTCATTTAGTTATTTGGATGGCTATTCTGTTCTAATTGATCTTTGGAGACCTATCAAGATGGAATGTTGCTTAAAAATTAAGTATTTTATAAAATTTAATAATTGTTTTATGATAGAGATATCTGATAATTCCCACTATCAAATCATTTAGAATGATTTGCAGAGCAGAAATTAAAGGTATGAAAAGGTGCTAAATTAAGCTTTTTACTCTTCATAATAAATTATCAATTTGCCACCTATAAATCTGAAAAGCAAAACATATAATGATCCTTTGAATCAAAAACTGGGAAACCTAAACTTCTATAGAGTCTTTCATTTCTCATTTTTTTCTTATATTCTATCAAAAACTTGGCTAACATAGCTTGGTGTGGTGGCACACACCTGTAATCCCAGTGGCTTGGGAGGCTGAGGCAGAAGGATTACAAGTTCAAAGCCAGCTTCAACAACTTAGTGAGGTCCTAAGTAACTTAGCAAGACCATGTCTCAAAATAAAAAATATAAAATTCTGGGGAATGTAGTTCAGTGGTTAAGTACCCATGGATTCAATCACCAGTAACAAACAAGAATAGCAAGAACAATAACAAAAACTTGGCTGACATAATATCTAAAAATGACATTCTAATAAAAATATTAAACATGATTTGCTTAGAGGATTGACTATTGTACCAGTAATCTGCCAGAACATTAGAGAGTTAATGTATTAATATAGCTTATGAAATACATTTACAGAACTATGTGAAAATCAGGAGACATCCCAAAAAATAAGTTTATGCTCCACCTCAAATCTTTACAAAAGGAAGAACAATCTAATCCCAAAGCTGGCAGAAGACAAGAACAAAGCTGAAATCAATGAAACAGAGAACAACAACAACAACAACAACAAATGAATTGACAAAACAAAGAGCTGATTCTTCAAAAAAATAAATAAAAATCACAGACCCCTAGCTAATCTAACTAAAAGAAGGAGAGAATCAAAGCAAAAAAACAAAATCACAAACAAAAAGGTGGAGTGGGGGACACCAATGACCTGAATAAAATCAAGCAGATTATCAGAACATATTTTGAGGGATTCTCCACTGAGTTATACCACACCTTTGAAGAAGAACTAACATTTCTCCTTATTAAGTTATTCCAAGAAAGGGCTATATTCCAGGTATGCAAGGCTGATTCAACATAAGCAAATCAATAAATGTGATTCATCACTTAAACAGAATTAAGGACAAAAATCATATGATCATCTTAATTGATGCAGAAAAAGCCTTTGATAAAAATCCAGCACCAATTTATGCTCAAAACTCTAGAGAAGATAGGAATCAAAGGAACTTTATCTTAAATTTGTGAACGCTGTATATGCCAAAACCTCAGGTAATGAAACACTAAATGGAGAAAAGTTGAAAGCATTTTCATTAGGGAATAAGACAAGGCTGCCCTCTCTCACCACTTTTATTCAACATAGTCCTCAAGACCCTGACTGGAGCAATCAGGCAAGACAAGGAAATCAATGGGATAAGCAAGCAAGAGAGGAAGTCAAACTATCCCTTTTTGTTGATGACATGATCCTATATCTGGAACATCTAAAAAACGTCACCAGAAAACTGCTGGAGTTTATAAATGGATTTTGCAAAGTAGCAGGCTGTAAGATCAACACCCATAAATCAATAGCTTTCCTATATGCTAACAATAATAGGGCAGAAGAACAAATTAGAAAATTGGTCCCATTTCTAATATTCTCAAAAAGTATAAGATACTTAGGAATTAACATAACAAGGGAAGTAAACGACCTCTACAATGAAATTTATCGAACACTGATAACAGATATTGAAGAACAGCTGATAAGATGGAAGTACATTCCATGTTCTTGGTTAGGCAAAATTAATACAATTAAAATGGCCATTCTTTGAAAAGCACTATACAGATTCAATGCAATCTCCATCAAGATACCAATGTCATCTTTACAGACATAGAAAAAGCAATTCTCACATTCATTTGGAATACCAAGAAACCTAGAATAGCCAAAACATTACTAAGCAAGAAGGACGAAACAAGTTGTTTCGTGTAGTATCAAAAACAGCATGGTACTGGTATCACAATAGGGATGAAGACCAATGAAATAGAATAGAAGACTCTGAGACAAACCCATGAATCTTGAAACATCTGATCTTTGACAAAGGGGGTCAAAATATAACATGGAGGGATGACAGCCTATTCAGCAAATGGTGCTGGACACAACCACTTGCATAAAATTGAAATTTCATCCCTATCTCTCACCTTGCACAAAAATCAAATCTAAATAGATCAAGGAACTAGGAATTAAACTAGCTACCATTCAACTGCTAGAAGAAAAATTAGGACCAACAATTCAGCATGTGGAATTTGGCAAAGACTTCCTCAACAAGACTCCCCAAGTGAAAGAATTAAAGTCAAGAATTAATGAGTAGGATGCCATTAAATTAAAAAGCTTTTGCTCAGCCAGGGAATTAGTCAAAACAGTCATGAGACAACCTACAGAATGGGAGAGAATCACGGCCTGTTATTCTTCTGACAGGGGATTAATATCCAAAATTTACAAAGAACTCAAAGAACTCAATGACAAAAACACAAATAGTCCAATAAATGGGCCAGAGAGCTAAACAGAAACTTCTCAACAGAGGACATTGAGCAAGCCAATGGATACATGAGAAAGTGTTCTAAGTCACTAGCAATCATAGAAATACAAATCAAAACTACCTTGAGATTTCACCTCACTCCAGTCAGATTGGCAAAGATAAAGAATACAAATAACAAATGCTGGAGGGGTTGTGTGGTGATAGGAACGCTAGCACACTGTTGGTGGAACTGCAGACTGGTCCAGTCTCTCTGAAAAGCAGTGTGGAAACTCCTCAAAAAATTAGAGATGGATCCACCATATGATCCAACGATCCCTCTTCTGGGTATTTTCCCAGAGGAGTTAGAATTAGCACATTACGGTGATGCAGCAAAATCTATGTTCATAGCAGCTCAATTTACAATAGCTAAATTATGAAATTAGCCCAGATGTCCCTCACTGGATGAATGGATCCAAAAACTGTGAGATATATATGTGTGTATATATATACACACATACACACACACACACATACATACAATGGAATTCTATCTACTCAGCTATTAGAAACAACAATATTGTAGCCTTTGTAGGTAAATGGATGGCAATGGAAGAAATCATGCTGAGCAAAGTTAGCCAAATCCAGAGAGTCAAGGGTCAAATGTTTTCCCTCATTTGTGGAGGCTGGAGCTAAACCCAGGCTTGGGGGAAAGGGAGTCAAACTTCTGTATTAGACTCACCCAAAGGCATAGTGACACTTAATCTAGGGGAACCATAGACATGTAGGTGACGGGTGGTGGGAGAGGTACGGAAGTTAGAGATGGATCTAGGGTGACAATCCATATTGTAGCATACTCTTTACCCCCGCTGAGAAGTAAAATGATACTTATGCAATCATCTAATTCTGGAAAATTTATAAATATATATATATGTATATATATATGTGTGGTATGGTGTGTGTGTGTGTGTATATACATATTTTATAGGGGTGTAATACAGAAGAATCAAGAGACCGGGGAGTGGGCAATGTGGGGGAAACTATGGATTAAGACCAAATGCATATCATATTGTCATTTTATACTTATTTATGTTTGTACAACAACTCAACTACTTAATAAAAATAAAATAATAAAAAAAGATTATATGAAGGAAGAGAATTCCTACTGAATGGAACAGCCACTACAAAGAATGTTTATGAACATACTTTAGAAACTTGATGAAGAAAACCAGTGTACAAGTGTATTAAAATATTTGTATGATATCTACAGATTCAGCTTTAAAATATGTGGCTCAAATAATTTCTCAGATCTATAGAAAAATGTTTAAGTTATATGAGGTCATCCCATTAATCAAGAATTGATCAAATATTCAGAATTAAAATGGTAAAAAATAAAAAAGTTATTGAGTCTCCTAATGTGACTTTTAGAACTGAACACTAGAATTATACTAAGTGAAGAAACACATTCTCAATAAAGAAGATGTACGACTAGGATGTCTGTATGCTACTCCTTTTGGTATTGTACTGGATACATATTTAATCCTTCCAATAAGCCTGCGGTGCCAATAAACCTGTGATGTTCATTTTATACATGAAGAAGGAAAAGTTTAAAAGTATCACTACCTTGCCCTAAAGTCACATAATAGAAAAAAGGAAAGAAATAAAAATATGAAGCTGTAAAAAAAAGAACTGTGACTTAATACTATATCCTTAGCTTTAATTGTTTGTTAATATATAAAATATTCAAATGTGTAGTATCTCATCTTTTGCTAGAAAATTTTTCTTAATGGTAGCATACATTAAGTTAGATTTCTTCTCCTTTTCCTCCTTTTTTTAAAATTGGTGCTTGCTCAGTATATTTTTTAGAGTTCAAAACCAGGACATAGTTCTGTCTTTGATGTGACTGAAGTGCCTTTTAAAAAAAAATTTAATTACACAAAATGTGTTTTTTGTGTTTTTCATAGATGTCCCATAAACCCAAAGCTAGTTTTGTAGTAAATCACATGCCATGTTTTAGACTTGTTTTGTTTTTTCTGGTTTGTCCTTCTCTTTTTCTTTGTTTTTTTTTCTTTTCTTTTTTTCCCCCTTTCCTCTTTGGTATGAGGGCATATTTTATTTTTCTGTCACTATCTTGGCTACTTTAAAAATATGTGGGTTTTGACTGTGAGCTCTCTCTTGGGCTATTTGGAATTGTCACAATGAAGTTAGCCACTGGATCAGGTCAGTTCTATGGAAAGATTTACGACTGTTTTGGAAGTCTCAAAGGCCTATTTACAGATGTTTCTTGGAGGTGTTCATTATATGTAACTGCCTTCCAGGTCTTAAACCTTGGATTACAAGTGTCAACTGAGCACTATCTATGTAAAAGAGCTCAGCATGCCAGCGCTGATGACTGTTTGTTTGTTTGTTTGTTTGTTTATTTATTTATTTTATGTGTTTGGAATTCAATGAAAGTATTGCAAATGTTCTGTTTTATCAAACTTTCTGGACTCTTTATGGAATAATCTCATTATTGTCACTATTCCTATCTCTAGTCACCTATCCATCTGCCTTTCATATCTCTATATAATTGATTTATATACATAAAAATATTACCTATTTATAAAAATACACATTCATATAAACTTTGGTTTATTCCCCCAAATTTTTATCATTGAGTCTTTAACCTTCAAAAATATAGCTTGCCCTAATGTTACACTCACTAGTCTTTATGTTTCTTGTCCTGTTATTTCTTTCAGCTTATAATTGCTATTGCTATTTTGCAGTAATAGAGGTTCTCATCTTGTTAAAGTTTTGAGCTGAATGTCCTAGATTCTTGCTGCTCTTCTGGGATTCCAAACTGGTATTAAAGGGATGATATTTCAGATCTGGAAATACTCTTAGCATTTGTTACTGGTCAGGTAAAGAGCACCCAGGATATTGCTGAGCTCCCTCAGAGGAAGAACCAAAATTCATCCTGTTGGTTGGACATTATTGTTCTTTATTGCTTCCACTGGACTTGGGAACATTTTACTCCTTAAATTTCTCTCTCTCTCTCTCTGATATAATAGCCTATATTTGTTGTTGTTGTTATTATTATACTGGGGATTGAATGCAGAGGTACTCTACCATTGATCTACATCTCTAAACCTTTTTATTTTATTTTGAAACAGGATCTGAGTTGCCTAGACTGGCCTTGATCTTGGAGATCTTCCTGCCTCAGCAGTCTGAGTCACTGGGCCTATGGGTGTGTACCACCACATCCAGCTGATAGTTTTGAATCAGAAGATACAGAAGGGAAAAGCACAAAGATATAGTATTGTTCTAGAAGGGAGTTATAAATCAAAGCTCGTTCAGTTAACTATATTTAGCACAAAAGATCTAGAACACCCAGACTACAGAGACAAGGAGTGTAGAGCAATACTAAAAATAAAGTTTGTATTTTTGTACTAACTGGATCTTGATATTATCCTGTCTAAAATATAATGTCAATTATAGTAGATACAGAAGAAAGCAGACTCTACTTTTATTATATGTATTTCTCTTTTAAATTTCCTATAAAGAAAACTGATTTTGTAGTGCCTAAATTTAGTTAAATTCATGGACAGAAAATGACTTGAAATCAGCCTTACCTTGTTCACAGTAGATTCCAGTGGTTCCTAGAGGACAGTGACAGGTGTATCCATGAAGCAATGAAATACAGGTTGCTCCTTTGCTGCAGTGGTGTGGAGGGTCGTGTTCAGGATCACAGGAAGTGACTGTCTCTGTACAGAATGCTCCTTTCCACACTGCAGGACAGTTGCAGCTGTAGGTTGAGAGAGAAAATAGCACAATTTGAGCACTCAAACAGAGCTGTATATACTCTTATTATCACCCTTATGTTAACTTTGCAGTTTTAACTAGGTCCCAAGATATCAAGGTGAATTGTGATTCAAGCAATCAGGATCCAAATTGTCAGAGGAAATCATTCATAATTGGCTTAAGACTACTGGAATATACATCAAGTATTTAAAAGTTTCAAAGCATTGAAATAGAAAGTTTTATGAGAATCATTTCTTTCTTTTATTTTAATTTTTCGATACTGGGGAGTGAACCCAGGGGTGCTCTTCCATTGAGCAATACCCTAGCCCTTTTCATTTTTTATTTTGATACAGTGACTCACTAAATTGCCAAGGCTCGTCTCAAATGTGTAATTCTCCTGCCTTGGCTTCTGGTGTTGATGGGACTACAGGTGTGCACCATTGCACTTGGCCAGAATAATTTCTTTTGATTGTAACTCTTCACATTGTAACTTCCTCTCCCTTTTCCCATGCCACCAGTGGGAGGGCTGGGTCCAGAATTGCTGCCTTCTAATGTCAAACTTGGAGAAAAGAGATTCAGCAGGATCACTTGGAGATCTTACATGTTCCCTTGCACTAGAGAACACACAGGCCTCGTTCCTGAGGAATTGAAATCTTGCCAGGGGTGCACCAGACATAAGCGAATCTCTGTGAAGGAGTGAAACTCTCTTAGGAACATCAGGGGCATATAAAAAGGAATCAAGCCCAAAAGGCATCCTCAGCAGTACAAGGCATTTAGCCTGTGCCTTGTGAAGATGGTGAGGTCTGGCTGGGAGGACCCAGTTGGAAAAGAGATCTCACTCTTGCCTGGGTGAGGCCCAATAAGGGAGTTACTGATGGGCCTACCAAAGGTAGAGGTGACATTCCAGTTTAGCCAGGCAAAATACAGAGCACCTGAATAAATTGGAATGTCAGATAACGTTTTTAAAATAAGCATCTCATACAATATTTGAATTTCAGATAAATAGTATTTGAGATATGCTGACAATTGTTTGTTTATCTGGAATTCATTTATCTGGGTACCCTGTATTTTCTTCTTTTTTTCCTCTTAAATCTGGCAGCCCTCATTAAAGGACTCATGACATAATATGTCAGCTTTAAATTCCTGTCAGACAAAAGCATAGTGTGGAAGAAAGATAGCCTGTTCAACAAATGGTGCTGGACAAATTGGACAGCCATGTGTAGACAACTGAAGCTGGATCCTTATCTTTTACCCTGCACAAAAATTAAATCAAAATGGGTCAAAGATTTGGATATTAAGCCAACAACTTTAAACTTACTAGAAAAAGAAGTAGGGTCAATACTACAGCACATAGGAGTCAGCAGCACCTTCCTCAACAAAACTCCCATGGCTCAAGCAGTAAAGTCTAGAATAAATGAATGGGATGCAATTAAACTAAAAAGTTTTTACACAGCTAAAGATCTAGTCAAGAGCATCATGAGAGAACCTACAGAATGGGAGAAAACCTTTGCCTACTACACCTCGGACAGAGGACTAATATCCAGAATATACAAGGAACTAAAGAAACTAAACACCAAAATCACAAATAATCCAATCAATAAATGGGCTACAGATCTAAAAATAACTTCTCACCAGTGGAAGTCCAGAAAGCCCATAAATATATGAGAAAATGCTCTACATCATTAGCTATAAGGGAAATGCAAATCAAAACTTCAATGAGATACCACCTCACTCCTGTTAGAGTGGCAAAAATGAAGAATTCTAACAACAGATGCTGAAGGGGCTGTGGGAAAAGAGGAACACTGTTACACTGCTGGTAGGACTGCGAACTGGTTCAGCCACTATGGAAAGCAGTGTGGAGAATCCTCAAAACATTAAGGATGGAACCATCTTATGACCCAGTTATCCCACTCCAGGGTATTTTCCCAAAAGAGTTAGAATCAGCATATTATAGTGATGTGGCTTCCTCAATGTTTATAGCAGCTCCATTTACTATAGCTAGATTGTGGAACCAACCCAGATGCCCCTCACTCGACAAGTGGATACAAAAACCTTGGTACGTATATACAATGGAATACTACTCGGCCATTAGAGAAGATGATGTTATGGCTTTTGATATCAAATGGATGGAGATGGAAGGAATTATGCTAAATGAAGTATCCCAATCTCAGAGACTCAAGAGCCAAATGGTTTCTCTCATCTGTGGAAGCTAGAATACATGGGGAAGCAGTATGTTAGATGGCTACGCCAATAATAACTTCAATTCAAATTGTATGATTCTCAACGCAACAGGGAGACGACTCCCTAGGACACTTGAAGGCGTAGAGAGGAGTACAGGGGGCGGATGGATGGTGTAGAAAGAACACCTAGGAGACTGGAGGGTGGGAATATGGGGGAATCATCTCAGAAGGAGATCTCTGTCCTACATGAGATATCCATTTAACTCAGGAGTTCTTCTGGGGGAAACAGCAACAGGGGGAACCCAAGCTGGACATCCACGATATGGCAGTAGCCCTGGATAACTAAGTATATATACATTGGTTCTTGAATGTTTGATAATGTTTCCCCCTCAATTGTATCTCTATATCCATCTAATAAATAAAAATAAATAATAAATAAATTCCTACCAGAGAGCACTAAACCATCTGAAAATAGTACCAGAGAAGCACATTCTAAGATGGGGTGTGGCATGTAGGGTCAGAAGCTCAAGAAAGGCAGCAGCTAATCACACCTTCCCCGACTTTCCTTTCACACCAGTGTCTGGCTGAGTTTCAGGCATCTGTCTTGAATAGGCAGGTGTTGATCAGTAGGTTGAAGTAGGCACTTTGAATTAATGAATTGAAAGTATATTTGAAAAGTGACATGTCTATTTACCAAACAGAAATAAAATTCAACAGGCTTCCTCATGCTTTAATTCACGAGCATGTAAAGGTTGAGCCCTCTATGCAGGCACGAAAAAGAGTGATAAATGGAAGCAAATTTACTTTATGAGTACATCCATGAGTCCTGAGTCATACTTTTCTGCTCTCAGTTTATTACAATGATCTTTACTTTTGGGCATAGATCTATAGACATAGATGACATTAAGAGCACTGTTGGGGGTTTTGAAAAGCATCTACAGTATGTAAGTTCTAGTGTAAATAAGTCAAGATAAGGCAGGTAGAAAACCAAAGGGTCTATAATTTTGTATTTTCTTTATTCCAGCAGTAACCCACACAGATTCTATGGATTAAAGACAGTTTATATAGTTCTTTCTAGATGTATCAAACCATATTATGCATATTTATCTTCCATATGCAAGGGGAAGTGAGGACAATGGATACTTTTTCTGTAAGCATTGTTAATATCCTTTATCACTTTACAGAAACAATAAGTAAGATTATTATAAAATTAAAGCAAATCACCTGATCCAAACTCTATTTTTAGCAGTTAGTGTATATCTGTGTGGTGTGATAATAAAATTGTACAAATAATATTAACAAGAAGTGAACTCATGACCGAAAGGACTGCATTGCATATACAACTTTTTTTTTTCCTGGTATTTAAAGGGAAAGAGAAGCATAGCTGAATTACCTTCTCATGGGACCATTTGTTGTGTTGGATGATTTCATTCACATCAAATTGTTTTCCTTTATGGGTTACTTCCATTAGACTAACTTTAAGTTTAGGAGAATAAGGTTTGATATGGCAGATATCATTTTACCTACTTAAATTTACTATATGTTAAATAACATACTCAAAATTTTTAGCCTTTAAAGAAATATGCATATAATTACTAAACAAAATGAACCTAATCATACACTGGATATAATGACATGTCAAAACTCAACACATTTACCTAGCAGGAAGGGCTGCTATAGTCACTACCCACTAACATCACCCCATGGCCTGTCTTTCTTTGCTAGTGAGAACACTTTGACAATACCTTGTGAAGTGTAATAAAGATGAGGTGAAGCTACTTTTTACATGCTAATACAACTACTGGGAGTTGTCTTGGGGCCTTAGTTTTGATAGTTCTGTTCTCTAGGTGTAAATACCTGAGCATTATACTATTAATTAATTATCTGGTTAGTTAGCATTAGTTATCTATTGCTGCATAATAAATTACCCCCAAACTGACTGTCTAAAAGATACAGTAAACATTTAATATTATGACAGCTTTATAATAGATCACTTTGCTTCCTTGCTTTTCCACCTGTAGTTCATTCTCTATACAATTGCCAGAGGACATACGTAAAACATAGTTTGACCACAATTAAAACTGTTTGTTGCAAAGCATTGTTTAATCCTTAAATTTAAAAGTGTAAAGAATGTAGATGGTGCAATTTTTTTACTTAGTTGTGGAAGTGATAAATTGTCATTTCCAGAATAACTTACTGATTACAGAGTGGGAAAGAACTAGGGAAAGAAATATCTGCTAGGATGTAAGAATCACTGGAACTCTTGGAAGCTGATGCCATATTTTAAAATATAATCTTTGCAGGAAAGCAAGGATGAACAAATTCATCTTGCCCTTTGCCAAATTTCAGATTAATGAGGAATGCTCTAACAACTTCCACTGGTAGCAAGGTTTTCTTCTCCATATTGGGTAGAGTATCATTATAATTATGTGTATTTTATATATTGACATGTTTAAATACATTATAGACATTATTTCCTGTGATTCTGAAATTGCCCCATGTATGGCCAGTGGGTGTCTCTTTAAATTAGCTCTTATCATCATTTGAAATAATCCTATGGGGGTTAACATTCTTGCTTCCAGACACAAAAAGAAAAACAGAGTTATATCACACAATTCTTGCCCTAGCGGTGAATGTCCAATTCTTCAAGTCCTGGATCATTTTTTGTGGAAAATAGTAAGTTGAGGTAACAGTTTTGTCATTAGAGGTATTCATGGATACTGTTTTTTGTTGTTTTTAATGGGTATAGTTAGGAAATAAGTTAGAAAAAAAGAAAATTAAATCATGAGTTTGTACATTCTTTTCTTTTCTTTTTTTTGTAGCTAGATGTTTTATTGAATACAAAATAAATGGATGATACGAATTCTGTTTACAAGCTCACAGAGGGATAGAATCATATCCATAATAAAGGGTTGGTGAACTAAAGAGAAATCAAAGAATGATAGTGAGGTACTGATAAGTGTTCAGGTTTAAACACAGAAATTTGGAAAAGGAAAATGGAGCAGGTAAGAGTGTGAGGTTTAGAGTTAGATAAACTTGGGTGGAATTCTGGCATCATTTCTTACTGAGAACATACTGGAAAGGTAACATGACTCCTTTGAACTTCAGGTTCTCTAATCTATGAAACAGAACACAATTGATCTTTTGTTTTTAATTTTTGAGCAACCTTACAAGATTTTAACAAAATAATATAAAATGTGTATATATTCTGGATATTGCATTTATCCCCAGGAGTGCCCCCCCCCCCAATTACCCTCTCTTATCCCTCCCTTCCCCTTCCCACTATAACTCTAAAAAAAGTATTAGATTGTACAGCATTACATCTTATCTGGATTTAACTCATGTTACTAGACCAACTTTCTCATTGTCCAGGGTCTAGTCCCCACCTCCACAGATGAGTGGAGACAGTCGACCCTTAGATCTCTGGGTTAAGCTGATTTTACTCATCATGATCTCTTCCATAGCCATCCATTTACCTTTGAAGGCTGCAATATCATTGTTTCTAATTGCTGTGTAATATTCCATGGTATAAATGTACCACAGTTTTTGGATCCATTCTTCCAGTGAGGGA
>PVKS010046580.1:0-13726 GCA_004027875.1 Aplodontia rufa
CCCCACCCGCGCTCGCCGCGGCTCCCCCACCTCCAGCCCGCCCTCCCTCCACCCCTCCACTTCCCGGCCCCAGTCCCCGGCGCCGGATCCGGCCCCAGCGCCGAGCCGTCTCCCGGTCTTGGTTCTCTTTCTTTCTGCCTGTCACTTCTCACGGTCCTCTCCGGTGTAGTCCTCTACATCCTCTCTCCTCTTCCCCTACTTCTCACCTCCTCCTCTTGTGGCCCCTATTCCCTCATCATCCCCTCTTCCCCCATCGCCGTCGGGTTCTCGCTCTCGCTACTTCTCCCTCGCAGCCTTCACCTTTTCTCCCTTCTCTTTTGCCCCCTTCTTCTCTCCTCTGTCCTCTCGACCCTTCTCTCCTGCCTTTTGCTGGATTCTCTCCTCTCAGCCTCTACATCAGCTTCGAAACCTCTCTCTTACCCTTGCTCTTGTCTCTTCTATTCACCATTTTCTCCTTTCCCATTCTCCCTGGCTCTCTCTCCCCCCACCGGTCTGTTCTCATCTCTCACACCTTTTTTCCTACCCTCCTCTTTTCCCCCCACCCCTCCTTCCATGATTAATGTACACCCATTCTCTTCTGTTAGTCACTTCTCATTGACTCAAGCTCTTTATAAACCCTTTTCTCTTCTCTGTCCCCTCGGAAGTCTCTTTTCCATCACTTCTTCACCCATCCCAAACTCGAAGTTAGGGATTGGGAGGTATTGGACCAAAGAGTTTAAGAGATGGTGGCCTAACTATAAGTGTAATCCCCAGAAAATTAAAGTGAGAAGTAAACGGGGCAGAGAGTTAGGAACGATCTTGAGGGGTCATTTGGAAGAGAAAAATAGGGACAGGTGAAGTCAGTCAGAAGTGGAGATCTTAAAAGACTTTTGACTTCTTCCCTTCTATTCTTCAAGAAAATAAAGTATTCTGGACCTGAGACATGTACAGTGGCACAAAGAAATCAGAAACTCGTGAGAGAGAATAAAGCTTCTCAAGCAGAGGAAGGGAGTGTGATTTTGGAAGAGTGAGAGAGAGGCTGGGGTCCTTGATAGATCCAGATTTCTGGCTTGGGGAGCTAGGTGAATGGTGGTGACATTCATTGTGCCACACAAAAGGATCAGGGAGTTGACAGGGGCTTGGTATAGAAAGATGATGACTTGTGATTTGGGGCTACTGACTTTAAAGTGCCTGTTGAGTAGGTAGGTCTACAACTTAGAGGAGCTGTCTGGGATGGACATAAATATTTGGGAGTCATCTGCAAATACCGTATAAGCTTGAATATAGGGTGAGGTTTTTGCTTTTTTGTTTTTCCAAAATCATCCCTCAGGAAAGAGGGAGTAACCTTATATTTGAGTCTTTACAAAGTCTCTCATATTACAGGGTTTGCTCTCATTTACTTTATTTTGAACAAAAAACCACTGCAGAGGGCAGTATGGTATGGTGACTAAGCTTGTGGACTCTGGAGCCAGACTGCCTGGCTCGGGGTCCAGACACTGCCATTTTCAAATTGTGTGCTTTTGGGAAAGTTATTTAACCTGTTTCTGCCTCAATTTTCTCATCTCTAAAATGGGGCTAAGGATTAAATTATTTAATATAGATAAAGTACAGGATATCTAGCACACAGTTTGTACCCAGTAAATGCTAACTACTTTAGTTGGTTTGGACAAGTCCCATTAGCCTGAAATGTTCTTAACAATGCAATTTTGGATGATTCTAGAGGTCAATTGATGCAGAATCCCTGGTCAAAGAAATTAAACACAGCTTTGGTAACTATTCCTGGTGGTATGACCTCATAACTGCATGTGTTAGCTGTCTCTAAATATATTTTAAAAGATTGCTTTAAAAAGCAGTACATAGTATTTGGGAGGGGCTTATGAGATGCTGGAAATGTTCTATTTCTTGACCTGAGTGATGTTATATGGGTGTTTCACTATATGATAGTCCATTGAACTGCACACTTATGGCTTGTGCCCTATTCTGTCTAAATGTCGTGCTTCAGTAAAAAAAAAAAAAAAAAAAAAAAAAAAAAAAAAAAAAAAAAAAAAAAAAAAAAAAAAAAAAAAAAAAAAAAAGGTTAAAAATAAAAAAAAATGGTTTTAGAAAAGCAATACATAGGAGATTCTGTGAATATTCTCTTGCAGGATGCATGCCTAAAGCTAACTGCCCTAGTATGATGCAAATGGGACTTGTGACTTGGGATAAAGTTTCCAATGACTGCATCATCTGTGGATTGTACTATGCTGTGTCCTTTCCCATGTCCTTCATTTAGACTGAAGAAAAAGTCATCTGATCTGGGAAAAGGTATAAGATGATGAAAAAGTGATTTTAATGATTGAGAAAGACACTGCTTTTGAGGATGTATGTTAAGAGTAATGTCACCAAAATTGTTTAGTAATTTATATTATTTCATATGATATATGATTTTAAACATATATAATTTAATCCATTAACCAATAAAAGTAGACTTTTGATTGTTTCATCCTCATCTTTAAAGCTATACATTTCAGACTGGCCAAAATCTTTCTAGATGTTCTCATTGGGAAAAACTTAAGTTTAGGTTGCCTTATATGGTAAATGTGAAATGATAAGCAAAACTAAGGGAGTGAATGAGATTGCTCAGGGAGAGCAAGTGCATTAGAAAAAGAGCCTAGGACAGACCTTGAGAAGCTCCAACACTAAAAGGTTGGGAAAAAGAGAAGCAGCCCTCAAATGAAAGTGGGATGGCATCACCTGAGAGGGAAGAGAAAGACAGGAAGGCCAATGGTACCAGTGAAGCCAGGGGAAAGACCTAAAAAGAACCATGATACAGGGAGTAGTCTTCGGGTTGACTGACACAGAAGAGATTGGGGAGGTGAGGACTGAAAAGTATCCTTTGAATTTGTTCATGGGGTTGGGGGTTTATGACCTTGGGAATAATAGGGTATGTGTAGTGGTAGGGATAAAAGCTAGTCACCATTCCGTGATAAGTAAGTGAATGGGAGGAGAGGAATTGAAGACTTGGAGCAAAACTTGTTCTGTAAGGGCTTGACTCCAAGGAAAGAGAGACACTTGTTGAATAGAGGGAATAG
Organism: Aplodontia rufa; assembly: GCA_004027875.1. Lineage (NCBI taxonomy): Eukaryota > Metazoa > Chordata > Mammalia > Rodentia > Aplodontiidae > Aplodontia > Aplodontia rufa. The sequence goes on from PVKS010046580.1 coordinate 3,051, forward strand.
GGGTTTTAGTAGAAAACAGAATTTTTCAAATAGGATAACCTACGTGATTTATTTTCTTGCATCCTTCTTTTGTTGAAGACATGGTTAGGTACCTGCTAAATGTGTAGCTTTATATATAAGATACATGACTAAAACAGGATGAAGGAGCTCACGGTAAGCTATGAAGACAGACTTTCAAATTGACACCAGAACGTATAATGATAGAGGAAATCGTAGGGTTGCGGGCATAGAGGGAATTCCTAATGCAGACCAGGGATGGGGCATCAGCAAATAGTATCACAAAGACAATGGTAGAACTGGATCTTGAAGGATGAGTAGAAGAATAACAGAGGGAGAAGTTGGAGAAAGAAATTTCAGGTGGAATTAACAGCACCATGTTCAAATTCAAAGGACAAGAAAGAAAATAGCTCTGCTCATGGAGGGTGGTATAGAGGTGTTAGTGATGGCGGTCCTGCAATATTGAGGATAAAAGGAAACCAGGTAGAAATGAGTATCAGTTGCTCTGCTTATAATAGATATCTAAACTATAAGGTAGTGATAGTAGGATTAGAAAAGAGGCTTAAGATATGAGAGAAATTGCAGAGAGAGAACTATGAAACTTGGCGGCTGACTAGAAGTGAGAGGTGTGGCAAAGAAGGATCCTAAGATGGCTCCCACATCCTGAGTTATATATTAGTGATGCTACTTAAGAAGCTGGGGAAAGTAAAGGGGGAGCAGGTTTGTGGGAAGAGGTAAGGTGATGAATTTGGTTTTGAATATGATGAATACTTGTCTTTTCTCCTATTGATTTTTAAAATTGCTTTTCAAATCTATACTATACATCTACTTAGCTTAAAAAATGGTCCTTAGAACAACAAGTCTATAAATCGTAGGGAAAATCTGAGTGGCCTGGGTTTACTATCCTCATCAGATCAATCTTGGCATCAGCGGGTGAAGGTCACTTAAAAGACAGCATCTCCCATTCAGAGTGATTATTAAAAGTACTGTGACATACACTTGTCCTTTTGTCAGGGCATGCTGTGGTTCCTTCTTCTGTTAAGTGATTTCTCATTTAACCTTCAGTTCTCAGCTGAAGCATCATTTCTTCACAGATATCTTCCCAGACCTGTCCATCTAGATGGAATCCCCATGTTATGAATTCTCATAGTTCCTCATAGTTCTCCTTTATGACACTTATCACAGTTTCAAGATTACAAACTTTCAGATGTGGGAATATTTGACCAAGTGCATATAGACTTCATTAAACTGTAAATTCAGTGTGTGCACTTTCATAGCATGTATGTGCTGTGCTTGCACATAGGCAAAGTTCAGTTGGCATTTTTTTTTTTCTAAAGAGAGAGGGACAGTGTGAGAGAGAACGAAAGAGAGACTCAATCTTATTTAGTTTTTCATGTGGTCCTCATTGCTCCGAGATTCCATTGTGTATGTGGTGCTGGGGTTTGAGCTCATATACTTGTACACACCAGGCAAGAGCCATAACAGCTGAGCCACCACACCAGCCCCTCAGTTTGTATTGTTAACTGAAAGACTGGGCAAGGAGGTTGTTGTTCCAGAAGAAAGGAAAGATAATAATGAAACAACAGTCTCAAAAGCTAGTCAGTGAGTATAGAAGGACAGAAAGAGATGAGTGAGAAAGAGGGTGAGAGAGAACATAGGTTAATGGGGTTGAAAGGAAGAGTGGAGAGGGAGAGGGTTGAGGAACATTGTGGGAAAGCAGTAGGTAAGGAGCTAATGGACTGGCTGTGGCTAGTAGAACTAGGGCTCCAAGGAGAGAAGAGGAACTGAAGAATCCATGATAATAAGGATAAGTAGTTTTTTTTTTTTTTTAACAAAAAGAGAAGTACCTGCTCCTTCAAGGCTAAAAGGAAAGATGGATGAGGATGCAGCTAAGAGCTGTGTGAGGTTTGTGGCAGTGGGGGAGGAAGGTGGATGGGGTAGGAATCTGAGGCTATCATACCTAATGATTTCATTCTTTCTGGAGAGGAGTTGGGATTTTGTGGGACATGGGGCACAGGGAGGCAGTATGTTTGAAATATTGAGTAAAGTGTTCAAGAAATGATACACTGTTATGGTTTAGATATGTGGTGTCTCCCCAAAGCTCATGTGTGAGAAAATGAAAAAAGGTTTAGTTTTGGAAAGTTTAGTGATGAAAGCTGCAAAAGCTTTAGTGTTGTAAGTGGACTTTTATGGGCAATTGTGGGAGCTTAGAAGAGAATGCCAGTAAGGCTGTGGACAGCAAAGGTTGGGGTCATGAGGTTTCAGGGGAGAAGGAGAACTCTGTTGGAAATTGGACTAGAAGCCATTCATGTTATGTTCCCGCTAAGAAGCTCTCTACATTTTGCCTGTGTCCTGAGACTTTCTGTGAGGCTGAATTTAAAAGTGATGGATATCTTAATCTGGTGGAAGAAATTTCTAGGCAACATAGCATTCAGGCAGTGTCATGGATACTGCTGGAAGGTTTTAGCTAAGTTTATTGTACTAATCAGGAGGAGAAAGCAAAGCAGAAAGATTTGAAAAACTTACAATTTGGCCAGAAAACTGTGAGTAAAACTGGGGGTAAAGAAAATGTTGCTATAAAGATGTTACAGCCATCAAAGAAATGATAATGACTTTGCTCAGAGATAAAAACGATGGCTTGAGGTCATCTCAGGAATTAGCAAGACCACATCCATCTTAGGTTTAAGGGAGCAAAAATCATTCCTTTGAGAAGAAGACCAGTGGGACACCCTGCTTGCACAGGGTGGCCTGGGAAGTTGTTTCATGAAGCTCAGCCACCCAGACACTCAGGCTGGAAAAGAAAAGGACAGGCAGTAGAGAGTAGGGAAGGGGTAGTAAAGGTCAACAAGAGGGCAGGCATGAGAATCACCCTTTTAACAGGTCCAGATATGTTATAAAACAGTTCCTGTTTCTCAAAAAGGCCTAATTTCCACCTTGTGGACTGTATAATCCATAATTCAGCCCATGCATGCCAAGGAACAATTGAAATATCAAAAACTAATCAAGAAGAGTTTACCTGGGGCTGGAACAGTGGCTTGGTGTTACAGAGCTTGCCTGGCATGCGCAAGTACTAGAGTTCAAACCCCAGCACCACGCACACAACGAAGTGTCCCAGGAATGAAAGTCACATGAAAAACTAAATAAGAATTGCTTATCTTTCTCTGTCTCTCCACTGTTCCCTCTTTCTTAAAAAAAAAAAAAGAAAGAAAGAAGAGTTTACCAAATTTTTCTTACATGCATTTAAAAGAAGGAACACTTCAAGAACTTAAACAGGAGAGGTGCACTATGCTGGGAGTTCTGAGTCTTCCTCTCACTTTCCTTTTTAATAAAATTTTTGCTCACTTGCCTACCTCAATGATATTTATGGTGTTCATTCATTGACTCCAAGGAACATGAATCTGATCCCGACTCTTGCCAGTAAGTAACACAGCTATGCCTTCTGGAGGCTTAGCAATTGCTTGAGATGGTGGCAGACCTTGGTGGCAACCACGTGTGCTGGTTCTGCCCGATTGCAGGATGCTGGAGTCAGGGGGTCATGGAGACTTCCACTAAGATTGCAAAAGAAGGCCTGGAGGTAGGTAAAGTGCAGCAGGGTCAGAGTCCCTATGGGCAGCCCCTGAGAAGGAGATGTGAAGAGGAAGCCAAAGCTGCAGTGGGAAGCTCAAGATTAAGAAATGCCAAGGATTTCTTAATATCTGCCAAGGAAAGAGTCAGGAACTGATCAGAGATAAGCCAAGACAGAGGTCTGTGGGCTGCAACCAGCAAAGCTGTAGATGTGGAACTACACAAGTCCTTTGGAGAGAACCTCATGATGCCATGTGCTCCAGATGCTGGACAGGCAGCTGCAGCACTTGTTTGCCTAGCTCGATTTTGGTCTTGCTTTGGTCCCATCCCTTTTTTCTATGCCCCCTATTTCTCCCTTTAGGGATAGAGATATTTACTCTGTGCCTTTGTATGATGAATGTATATAATTTGCTTTTGATTTTTATAGGGGCTTATGCTGAGAGTTTACCTTGAGTCTCAGAAGAGAATTTTGACTTGGACAACTCTGGAACTGTTGAGACTATGGGGATTCTTGGAAATGGACTACATGTATTTTGTATTGTGAGATAAACATGAGCTTTCCAGGGTCAGGGGCAGAATATTATGGCTTAGATATGTGGTGTTCCCCAAAAGCTCGTGTGTGCAGCAATGCAAGAAGGGTTAGAGGTTAATAGATTGGGTTATGAGAACCTCAATCCAATGACTGAATTAATTCACTGGTAGGGATTAACTGAGTGGCAACTGAAAACAGGTAGAATACGGCTGGAGGAAGTGGGTTCTTGGGGTTTATATTTTGTTGTGTTGAGGAGAACTTTATCTCTCTGCTTCCTGGTGCCGTGTTCCAAGACACTTTCCTCCACCACACCCTTCCACCATGATGTTCTGCCTCACCTTGAGCCCTGAGGAATGGAGCTTGCTCTCTGTGGACTGAGACCTTGAAACCATGAACCTCCAAATAAATTTTTCCTGTTCTAATTGTTCTTGTCAGGTCTTTTGGTCAAAGAAATGAAAAAGTGACTAAAACAGACACTGTTAAATGGGGTTGGCTAATGCTCTTATAGGCCTAAGGATCAAGGAATTGAGAAAGCTGGTGATAAAAAAAAAAGGGTATAGATATATCTACCTCTATACTGAAGTCTTAGATGACAAAGAAGGAGGGTCATTTCATGACCACACTGAGGAGGGTAGAGGTTTATGTAATAGCATGATCTCAAAGTTTGGCATGTGGAGATGAGGTTATTATCTCTACTTAGGCTTCTGGGAGCCTGAAGAGTAGAGTGGTGGTTCCTTGACCCTCATCCCCAGACATGTGGAAGGAGGTATAGAAGTGGAGTTTGGTTCTCTTAAGAAGTGGAGGCTCAAGGGAATATAAAGGGACTGAGAATTTAGGGGTTTTCCATCATGATATGGGGGTTTCAGAACAGGGAGTTCTGAGGGTTGGATCCACAATGGGAAGGGCTAAATGTCAGGGAAGCAGTGGGAGGGAAAATTACCCAGGAGTTAGGAAGGCAAGATCAGTGTGGGGAAATTCAAATAATGAAAGATGACTCTAAGGCCTGCCTTGTGAATGATCATTCTGACTGACAGGATGGCTGGCAGAAAAATTTCAGTGGTTCCCTTATTCCCTTATTCCTTCTTAGTGAGGAGGGGACACTAGATAGAATCAGGGATTGTTTTCAGACTGCTTAACCCCTGTTCAAAGTAGTCATGAGAAGTCACATGTCCTTAGAGCTCTGCAGTACAGCCCAGTTCTGAAGGAGTCAAGCAGAAACATAAAAAAAATGGCCTGAATCCAGCACTGTTTAGAGTTGGGATCTTTCAAGAGCAAGAAGGTTTTCCAGGATCTGAAGGACATGAAATCCCTGTAGAGACTCTAGGAAAGAAAAAGGAAACTTCTGATTCCTTCCCACAGAGCAAAGTCAGAGAAAGCAGGAGGTGGAATCTAGAAAAAGGTGGCAGGTTTAAATGTGAAGAGGAAGGGCTCCTATCTTCTGTGAGAAGAAATAAGGAAAGCCAGTTCTCTGAATTTCAGTTCACAGTGATCAGTTTGCTGGAGTTTACCATTTTTGCCAGCTTATCAAATTTTTTGTTTCTTTCAATTATGTGTAAAGTTTGTAACAATCTGTATCTGAACTACTTTTAAAGATTTCTACAAAGTATTACTTTACCAATTTAAAGTTTAGTTTAGCTTGGTTTTAGTTTTAATTTATTTGCAGCTGTTTCACTGAAGTCATTTTGCCATGGTTGGCCAAATTTCAGTGTATTCTAAGTTTTTCCTTACTTTGAAATTATGACTTTTGGGAATGGGATTTTCTTGTGCATTTTACTCTAAGTGTTGTGCAATGACTCAAATGTCAAAAATTTTATAAACAATCTTGGGTAGGGAAATTCTCTCTTCCACTGTATTTTCAATCCAATAATTTGCCTGTTTCTTTAACATTTTTTTGTGCATTTGAAATTTTAATAGATGTGTAAGTGTGGGCTAAAACGTGGGCATAATGTATTTACATGCTGGTTGGTAAACAGTCGAAAGTTGCTTCAGTAAGGGATAGAATTGGTTATAATAAATTTTGCTATAAACTCAGTACTTCAAGGCAGTTTTTTCTAAGATATAAAGAAGGCCATTGCTAATAGGGTCTTCTGTCATAGTGACTTCTGAAAATATTTGAAGAATTTCTGCCAGTGCCATTGATGCAATAGGAAGATTATAATTTAGGAAGATCCCTGCTTACCAATATTGTTAATTATGTAATTGCTATTACTTCAAAATTGTTAAAGCTTTTACTTTGGCTTTACTTTTTAAGTGATGACTTTATTGATGCACAACTTATACTTAAAATTCATTCTTTAAAAGTTTACAATTCACATTGTTTTGTTTGGCATACTTACAGAGTTGTGCATCCATCACTATAGTCAAATCCCAGGATGTGTTCATCACCTAAAAAGAAACCCATTTTCTCAAACTCCTACCCCCCAAATTATTTCCATTAGTAGTTGCTCCACTCATTCCCTCCTCTCCCCATCTTCCCGGCATCAACAATCTCCTTTCCTTGGATTTGCCTCTTCCAGACATTTCACATGAATTGAGTCCTACAATATATTCATTTTGCATCTGGTTTCTTTCATTTAGCTTAATGTTTCTAGTATTCATACATGTTGTAGCATGTATCAATTTGTCATTTCTTTTTATGACTAAATGATAGTCTATTGTATGGATATACTACATTTTGTTTATATATTTATGGACATTTCAGTTTCCACTTTGGAGCATGTCCTTTTAAGGACTTTCTTATATAAATTTTTGTGTGATTGTGTCTTTGTAATTCTCTTGGGTACAAAATTGCTGATGTGGTACTTGTATTAACTCTATACTTTTCTTTAAAAGAAAAACAAGAGAGGGACAGTGAGAGAGAGAGAGAATCCATTTTATTTAGTTTTTCATGTGGCTTTTGTTGCTCTGATGCTGCATTTGTATTTGGTGCTGGAGTTCAAACCCACATCCTTGTGCATGCCAGGCAAGTGCCATAACCACTGAGCCATCACTCCAGCCCTATAACTCTATTCTTAACATTTTGAAGAAATACTCGAGAAAGTTTATCAAACAGTTTTTTCCATATCCTTACCAACATTTATTATTATTCATCTTTGATTGCAGGTATCTTAGTGGGTGTAAAGTGATATTTCATTGTAGTTTCAATTTGCGTTTCCATAATAATTAATGAAAGGGATCACTTTTTTGTATGCTTACTGGTCGTTTGTATATCTTTTCTGGCTTCTTTCAAGATTTTCTCTTTGTTTTCGATTTTCTGTAATTTAAATATGATATACCATGGTTACTGCACTTGCCTGACATGCGTGAGTAAATGGGTTCAAACCCCAGAACCATGTACGCAACTAAGTGTCAGAGCAATGAAAGCCATGTGAAAAACTCAATAAAAATTTGATTCTCTTTCTCTCTCTCCTCTCTCTTTCTCTCACTGTCTTTCTCTCTTTAAATAAATAAATATGATATGCCTAGGCATAGTCCCCCCCACCCCGGTATTTATCATGCTTGGTATTCTCTAAGCTGTGAAGATTTGTAGTCTAATGATTGCCATTAATTCCAGAAAACCCTCACCGATTAGTGCATCCAATATTTCTTCTGTTCCTTTCTTCTTCTCTGGTACTCCCATTATATATGTGTTGCATCTTTTGTTTTTGTCCCTTGGTTCTTGGATATCCCACTTCATGTTAGTTTCATTTTTTTCTCTTTGATTTTCAGTTTTGAAAGTTTCAGCTGACATATCTTTAAGGTCACTTACTATTCCTTCACTCAAGTACAGTGTATGGACAAACCCATTAAAAATGTTTTTTTTATTATAGTGCTTGAATTTCTAATGCTGCCTTTTGATTGTCTGCTTTTCTTTTTCTCTGCTTACATTATTCATCTTTTCATGAATGCTGTCCACTTTTTCATTTGAGCCCTTAGCATATCTTATTTATTTTAAACTTTCAGTCTGATAATACCAATCTTGTACTCTTTAACCTTGCTGAACTCATTTATTCATTTTCATAGCTTTTGGGGGGTGGATTCTTTAGGATTTTCTATAGACAAGATCATGTCATCTATGACTAGGGATAATTTTACTTCTTTCTTTCTGATATAGAATTGTTTTATTTATGTTCCTTACCTCTTAGCACTGATAGAACCTCTACTACAATGTTGACTAATAGCAATAGTGAACATCCTGTTTTGTTCCTGATTTGAGGAAGAAAGCATCTTGTCTTTTCACATTAAATGTGTTAACAGGTATTTTTTTGAGATATTATAAGCTGGAAATTTGGGGCTGTAGTTGTGGCTTGGTAGTTAAGGTGCTTGCCTGGCATATACAACGTTGGCGGGTTCAAACCCCACCATCAGGTACACAATGAAGTGTTGGAGCAATGAAAGCCACATGGAAAACTAAATAAAATTGATTCTCTCATTGTCCCTGTCTCTTAAAAAAAGTTGGAAATGTTACCTTTATTCCTAGTTTCTTGAGTATTTTATAATGAGAAGATTTAGGATTTTGTCAAATAATTTTTCTTTGTGTACTGAAATGATCATGTGGTTTCATTCTTTATTATTTTGATACGACACATGGTGTATTATATTAATTGATTTTAAGATAGTAAATTAACCTTGCATTCCTAGGATAAACCCCACTTGTCTTGGTGTGTAATTCTTTTTATATACTGTAAGATTAGATTTGTTTGTGTTTTGTTGAAGAATTTTGCTTGTATATTTCTTTTTTTAATTTATTTTAATGTATTTTATTTATTTATTTTTTTGCTTGTATATTTCTAAGGGATATTTTTGTTTCCTTGTGATGTCTTTGTCTGGTTTACTATCAGGGTGATACTTGACTTACAGAATGAGTTAGAAATGCTCATTTTCAACTTTTTAATTCATAGGTTTGTCAACTGTATCAAACAAGTATTAACTATTTATTTTAGACATCTGAGTCTTAAGAGTTTGAAATATGTAACAAATACAAAACTGATGTTCAATGGAGTTTGACTTAACCCTGCTGCATTACAGATGTAATGAAAAGACTTTAATAAAACTAAAACTAAGCTAAATCAAACCAAAACTAACTAAAAGTCTCAAAGAAGAGAATTTTAAAAAAACAATTAAATCTTTCAGTGGAACATAATTACTACAATTACTGATAGAAAATTTTTTTGGTAAATTGATAGTTACACCAAATTGGATTTTAGTGTCCTAAAGCAAATTTTTTAAGGTTGATAATTTTTTTTTTATTCATTCAACACGGTCATACATAAAGGAAGGAATCGTTACCACATAATCATGATCACGTATGGAATGTCAGAGCAAGCCAAGGCTGATGCCAGATCACGATCTCCCCAATTTGGGTTCCCTCTGATCCCCACATACATTGTTCCCCCCACTCCACCCCATGCCAGCTGGGCCCCTCATGGAAGTTGAAGTTTCCCACTGGATGGATAGTCCCCCACTCCAGCTGCCCCTACATCGCTCCCATTCCCATCCCCTCCCTGCTCCCAGTAAACTCATCCCCCAGCATCATAAGCAAGGTTCCCCCTGCTAATGTAAAAATTCACCAATGTTGAGGTTATTATTAGTTTAGCCTACTTTCAGCCTGTTTCCAATTGTATTCTAGCTTCCACATATAAGAGAAAACATTTGGCCCTTGAGTCGCTGAGTTTGGGACATTTTACTTACCATAATTTTTTCCATCTCCATCCATTTGACTGCAAATGCCATGATATAGTTCTCTCTAATAGTAGAGTAGAATTCCATTGTATACATGTACCACAGATTTTGAATCTATTCATCCAGTGACAGACATCTAGTTTGGTTCCATAGTTTAGCTATAGTAAATTGAACTGCTATAAATATTGATGAAGCTGTATCTCTATAATATGCTGATTCTAGCTCTTTGGGGAAAATACCCAGGAGTGGGATAGCTGGGTCATAATGTAGTTCCATCCCTAGATTTTGAGGAGTCTCTACACTGCTTTCCAGAGTGGCTGTATCAGCTTGCAGTCCCACCAACAGTGTGAAAGTGTTCCTTTCTTCCCACAGCCCCTCCAGCATCTGTCATTGTTTGTATTCTTCATTTTTGCCACTCTGACCGGAGTGAGATAGAATCTCAGTGAAGTTTTGATTTGCATTTGTCTGATTGCTAGTGATGTAGAGAATTTTCTCATATATTTATGGGCTTTTTGGACTTCCTCCATTGAGAAGTTTCTTTTTAGCTCCCTAACCCATTTAATGATTGGATTATTTATGGTTTTGGTGTTCAGTTTTTTGAGTTCTTTGTATATACTGGCTATTAGAGCTCCGTGTGAAGTATAGCAGGCAAAGATTTTCTTCCATTTTGTAGGTGCTCTCTTGACACTCTTGACTAATTCTTTAGCTGTGCAGAAGAGTTTTAGTTTAATGGCATCCCCATTCATTTACTCTTGGCCTTAAATCTTGCACTATGGGAGTCTTGTTAAGGAAGGCGGTGTAGACCTCTTTGTCATGTAGTGTTGATCCTACTTTTTCTTCAAGCAATTGTAAAGTTGATGGTTTAATTTCCAGATCCTTGAACCATTTTGATTTGATTGTTGTGCAGGGTGAGAGGTAAGGA
>PVKS010046581.1:0-13203 GCA_004027875.1 Aplodontia rufa
CTATGATCAATAATTTTCGTTGAAGAGATCTTTGATTTCCCTTGTGAGGCTAATTCCCAAGTATTTTTTTTCAAAGATATTGTTAAAGGGACTGATTTCATGATTTCTTCATCAGTCCTATTATTATTAGTGTATAGGAAAGCTATTGATTTATGAGTGTTGATCTTGTATCCTGCCACTTTGCTAAATCTGTTTATAACTCAAGCATTTTACTGATGGAGTTTTTTGGATCTTCCAGATATAGGATCATGTCATCAGCAAAAAGGGAGAGTTTGACTTCCTCTCTTCCTATTTTTATCCCTCTGATTTCTTTCTCTTGCCTAATTGCTCCAGCTAGGGTCTCAAGAACAATATTGAATAAAAGTGGTGAGAGCAGATACCCTTATCTTGTTCCCGATTTTAGTGGAAATGCTTTCAGCTTTTCTCCTTTTAGTATTATACTAGCTGAGGGTTTAGCATACATAGCCTTTACATAGTTCAGAAATGATCCTTTGAACCCTATCTTCTCTAGAGTTTTGAACATAAAAGGGTGCTGGATTTTATCAAAGGCCTTTTCTGCATCCGTTGAGATGATCATATGGTTTTTGTCTTTGATTCTGCTTAAGTGGTTAATTACATTAACTGTTTTGCATATGTTAAACCAGTCCTGTATTGCTGGGCTGAAGCTCACTTGAATATGATGGATTATCTTCTTTATAAGTTTTTGAATATGGTTTGCTGGTACTTTATTAAGGATTTTTGCATCCAAGTTCATCAGGGTTATTGGTCTGTAGTTTTCTTTTTTTGATGTATCCTTGTTGGGTTTTGGTATCAGAGTTATGGTTGCTTCATAAATGAACCTCCACTCTTACCCAAGGCTTCCATTCAGTTTTTCAGTGTGTAACTTTTCGAAGCAAATGGTGATAGCATGCAAGAAATGCTGCCTTAAAATATTGCACCTTAGCATACTTGTATTTTAAGCGAAAAGAAATTGAGAAAGCTCCAAAAAGCAGAATGATATCTCTGACTTCTCTATGACATTCTTCCACCTTTTTGTTTTAAACCTATGAAAAGCATTCTCTGACCTACCTCACTTGAAAGTATATCACAAGACCCTCATTCTAAGGGTTCTATCTTTTACTCAATGGCCCAGAAGAATCTGAACCAACAATATATTGTACAACAATTTATCAGCCATAAGCCCATAGGCCATATCCTTTTCTTCCTCCAATTATGCTTCTGCCCAACTATCCATGGAAATACTGTTTTCTCTGGGTCTTTAGGTTTTCATTTCTTAAAGCCTTCTGTGTCACACAAAACTTTTAACAAATAAAGCTCTTGTGCTTTTCTCTGATAATTCTGCTTTTGTTCTAGGAGTGCAGGCTTGAGCCTGTGAGGAGGTAGGAAGAAATAAAACTTTTCTTCCCTGCAATGGCAAATTATATTGGTGTTGGTGATATTATTCTGAAACTACTGTATATTATGAAGGATAAGCACATATGTAACTATGAGATAGTCTGTCATACCCCGTGACCTTGAGACTCAAAGTCTTGATGTAGCAGAAAGGAGATTGAATGGAATGTAGAGAGAATTAAACCCTCACATTCATGGTCAATTGATTTGGAGCAAAGATGTCAAGGTAAATCAATGGGAAAAGGAAAATGGTAAGACAACTGAATCGTCATAGTCCAAAAATATGAACTTTGATTCATATCTCACATGATATCAGAAAGTTAACTCAAAATGGATCATAAACCTAAATGTCACGGCTAAAATTATAAAGCTTCTGGAGGAGAATGTAGAAGGTAGTCTGGATTAAATAAATATTTCTTGGATATGAAACCAAAAGCAAAATCCATAAAATGAAAAATTGATAATTGTATATTGCTATGGTTTGTGCCCCAAAGATTCAAGGGCTGAACACTTGGTCACCAGTATAATGATAGGAAAGGCGGGATCTCTCATGGGTAGGGTAGTGGAAGGTAATAGTGCATGGGAGCAGCACCCTCTTAAGGAGATAAGGCTGCTCTCACAGGAGTTGATTCATTCTCACAAGAGTGGATCGTCCCAAAGGAGCAAGTCTGGCCCCTCTCCACTCTTGCTTCCTATCTCATTAAGTGTCCTCTCCCTGTGCACACCCACTTCTCCACCTATTTCTCCTCCATGTTCTGATGCAATCAAGGCACCAAGGGGACCTCATCAGACACTAGTGACATATTCTTAGAAATTATCATTCACCAAAATCATTAGCTAAAAAGACTTCTTTTTCTTATAAAGTACCCAGCCTTTGGTGTTTTGTTATAATAACACAAAATAGACTAAGGTCAAAATGAAAACATTTTGTTCTTAATAATATACAATTTGGGCTGGAGAGGAGACTCAGTGGATTCGGCGCTTGCCTGGCAAGCACGAGGACCCAGGTTCGAACCCCAGCACCACGTATACAACTGAGTGTTGGAGCAATAAGGCCATGTGAAAAAACTAAATAAAGTTGTTTCTCTTTTTCTCTGTCTCTCTCACTGTCCCTCTCTCTTTAAAAAAAAAAAGAATATACAATTTAATAATAAAATGACAAGAGACACAGATTTGGATGAAATATTTGCAGCACATATATCTGACAATGGGCTTGAATGTGGGATGGGAGGGGATTTTCACAAGTCAATGAGAAGTTAATGACCCATTTCTAAAAAATAGGCAAAAATTTTGATTAAACATAAATGAAAAGATTTACAAGCACATGAAAATATGTTTGACCTCAGTAATCATCAGGGAAAAGCAAATTAAAACCACAAGGAAATATCACAGCAACTAGAATGGCTATAATAAAAAAAAGACTGACAATACCAAATATTAGCAAGGATTTTGAAAAACTAGATTTCCCATCTTTGCTGATAAAATAGCTTGAGACATTAGAAAGTAATATGTCAGTTTTTAAAAAGCATACAGTTAAGCAATTCCATTCTTAGGTATTTACTTGAGAGAATTGAAAACTCATGCTCACCCAAAGATATGAATGATCATAGCCACATTATTCATACTAACAAAAAACTAGAAACAACCCAACATTCATCAGCTGGTGAATAGATAAACAAAATGTGATATATCTATGCAATGGCACACTAGTCAGAAGCAAAAAAAAGGAGTGGATTATGTTTAAATACTACATCATGGATGAGCCTAAGAAAGGATTATATTGAATGAAAGAAGCCAGATACAAATGACAGCAAATATTGTTTTATTTATATAGAATTTCTAGAAAAGTAAACTCATAGAGACAAACAAAACCAATAGTCACCTTGGCCTGGGGTTGGAGGAAAGTATTAGCCCCTAATTAGACACAAGAAATATTCAGGTTCACGAAAAGGCCCAAAAGCTGAATTGTGGTGCTAGTTGTACCACTCTGTAAATTCACTAGAAACCATAGAATTGTACAGTTATAATGGGTGGATTTTATAGTATGCAAACTGAACCCCAATAAAGCTATTTAAACATAGAAAGATTCATAAGGCATATTAAAAGAAAGCCAGCAGGACCAAACTATGGTGGTATTGTGCACATTTGGTGATAAATCTATAAAGAAATATAGGGAAGTGATAATTATCTCATTTTTTCATTTTATATTTATCCCAAATTACCTTAGTGCTCACTATCTGATGGGGAAAATAGATATCATACTAAGAGATGGCCCCAATTTCCCATTTTTAGAGCAATCTGTTCCTGTGGGACTTCTGGCATCCTGCAGTCTTCCATAGTTAATTCTAGAAGTCCTCATAGGTATCTTACTGGGCTCATGTACTGAACTCTCAGCCAAAGATTATCTCAAAGATTCATCTGTGTTCTTCTTCTCACGGCCCAACTTCTTTTGTTGATATATATGTACAAATTATAAAATATAAATTACATAATTTTGGAGATTTCACCTAGGAGTTCAATGTTCTTATGGTCACATTTAAAATTGGCATTGCACAATAGAAAGACAAATGTAATACCTGTAATAGTAATTTAAAATGAATTCAAGTTTCTACTTAGGATGACACAAAATGACAAATAAAAACCACCATGTAGTTTTGAGATGGAGCCTATAAAAGTCCTCATATTTAACAAATTTTTCAATGGGTGTAAGGATTGCATTTTCATTTTTCGTTAGACCCCACAAATTAGTAGCTAGCCTTGACCTGAAAGAAGCGTTGTGATTTAGACAATGGCCTCAGGTATGACAAGTGAAATCAGATACAGATAAATAGGCTGTCCCAATACTTTGGTGTTTACCTAAGTCCCTGGAACTTAAGCATTAACCTGCTCCTCACATTGGCAGAGTGCAGGACAAAGGATAATAAAAATAGAGGATCCTATGTGATAGGGCTGAAGAGTAGAAGATATAAACAGGTTAAACCTTCAAAAAAATACTCCTTTGTAACAACTGGGAGGTCAAATGCAAATTTAGAAGTCTAAGAAGATATAAAAATATGGCATTGTCATTGCTGGTCCCCAGCCCCTGGTAGTGATTGGGTCCCATTTTCCTTCTACCTCTTGCTTCATCCCATGGCAATGGGCCTCATGCTGATTGACAAGTGTAGACACCACAGCCCACACATTTAAGCTCCATCTGCATATTCACAAACAGCTAGCCTTTGCCTTTCCCATAGACATAAACAGTGATACACTGATTATACAAACAGACAATAGCTAGACTATATCTAACAGTAGAACTTTGGCCAACAACCTGCCTGGGAAACCAAATCCCTCAACAAACAATCCCAGAAGTCTGTCTGCTGGATGTCAGACCTGCAGGAAGACATTCCATATCTCTAGGACAACACAGGAAGCCAAATGATGATTCTAGTTACAATCAGACCAAAATATCTGGGACTTGATTAGTAACTGACTGATTCCCTAATTTTTGCCCTTGCTTCCAATTTAAGACCAATCACAGGCAGCAAAATATTTATCCCAAACCAATCACATAAGATGCCTGCTTCTAGTCAACCCACCTACAACCTGCCCCAGGCAGCCACCTTCAAGAAGGCTTGCCTGAAACTTCCCTTTTTCAATATGAAGCTTCCTGTCTCTGCACTTGTGTTTGGATCTCTGCTAAAATGCAACTGACAGAGTCTAATCCTTTTGCCGTAGCAAGCTATGGATAAGTAGCCTTTGGTTTTCGCATTTGGCTAGGCTTTATTTCCACAAAACACAGGGCCATACAGCCCACTATCAGGCAGACTGACATGGAGAAGGATCCCACCATGCCCTGAAAACCAGATCAGGTGACTCTGAGGCAGATCGTAGGTATAAGGAGATGGAGCAATCTGCTCAGCCCAGGACACTTGGCAGCCATCTCCAACCTCCTCGTGCCAAGTTATTTAGACACTTGTCATTCAGATATGACAGAGAAGGATCAGATTAGATCTTTCTAAAGTCCAGGGACCATGGCAGGTGCTCCTCTCTTAGGTCAATAAGAGACAGAAGTGGCTGGAGCAGTGGCTCAGCAGTCATGGTGTTTGCCTGGCATGTGCAGGGACGCAGGTTCGAGCCCCAGCACCATACACAATAAAGTATTGGAGCAACAAAGGCCACATGAAAAACTAAATAAAAATTGATTCTCTCCATTTAAGCAACTTTTGACTGGTTAGCCCGTTAGGAGGCACCTAGACTTTGATTATTAAGTAGGGAGTGAGGATAAACACAAGAGAAAATTCATGGGGCCAGCCCTTAGCAGTGAAGAAACAGACTTGACCAGGGAATAGGAGTGGGGAGCCCCTAACTAACTTGGTTAGGACAACCAATGAAGAACTTTCTCTATAGCCCCTGTAAAGGCAGGTATGATGTGATCAGTATAATTCAGATCTTGAATGAAAGAATTTTTCCATTTTCCCGTAACGTTTGGGAATCCATCAAGAGATACACATTACTGAGGCCCTTACATGTTTTCTGGCTGTGTGCTTTAGTGAATTTAGACTGGTGTTTAAGCCACTGGATGCCTACTTGCTGGGACTGGTTGGTTTCCTTGAGGCTTAGTAGATATGACTAAGTCAAGAAGCTGGTCTCATTATTAGTCTACATTCCCTTCAAAACAAAAAGATTTAATTTTTGAACATAAAATAATTGATTCTCTCTCCCTCTCTCTCTCTCTCTCTCCATCACTGTCCCTCTCTCTTAAAAAGAGAGAGACAGAGAGACAGAGAAACAGGAGATTGAATTTCTCATGAGACCACAGGGACATGCACTTGAAATCAGAATTACATTGACTTAAACATAATTTCCTATATCTAAATGAACAAAATTCCCTAGGGGGCTATAATGGTTAATCTGAATTGTCAATTTGATTAGATTAAGATGCACCTAAGATTAGGAGTCTTCTGGGTGTGTCAATGAGGATGTTTCTAGGACTGATTGGCATGTGGGATAGTGAACTGAAGCAGAGACCCACACTAAGTGTGGACAGCACCATCCAATAGATTAGAGGCTTGTATGGAATAAAAGCTGGAAGAACAAGGAAGCAGCAGCAGATGCAAGCCCAACTCTTCCTGAAGGAGTTCTTGATTGCTTCTGTGATCTTCTGAAGATGTCACTCTGCCAAAGCAGACACTGCCCAGCCATTCTGCAGGGAGTTTCTAGGCCTTTGGTCCCAGACTGGGGTAGCATCATGGATCCCTTTGTTCTGAGGCTTTGGCATCCTGGACTGCAAAGCTACTGGCTCCTCCAGCTCTCCAGCCTACAGGTGGTCATTGGGAGCTATCTAGCCTCTGGCTGTGAAAGCCTATCTAACAAATATATATATATATATATATATATATATATATATATATATCCTATTGATTCTGTTCCTCTAGAGAACCCTGACTAATACAAGTGCCTTGAAATCCACCTGAATTTTTGTGGTAGTCATAGAACTATCATTAGGCCATGACCTAGAGCATTCTCCCAGCAATGACATGACTGCTTCTGAGCCTGGGCAACACCTCTCACAGCCCTTTAGCTGCCTGGGAAAGCAGGGCCTAACCTAACTTAACTTGTGAGCCCCACCCCCGACTGCAGGGGCTGCTGGTCTCCAGATATGCACAGTCCACCTCAGGGCCACACTTTTGCCTCTGTGAAAAGAGGGTAAGGTTGAGTTACTCACGGCTTCGCATTTCTGCCCCACCTCTTTCAAATGCCCTAGTGGACGCTGTTTCTCAAGATAGTACTTGCCTTCCTCATGTCACCATTGCGATTTTCATTTCAGTCCCCAAGTCCTGCAGAACTGCAAGTGTGTTAAAGGAAAAATTATTCAGACACTTCTTAATGGTGGTCAAGGCAGACTTTATTTCAGAGAAATAATATAAGAAGGAGCAGGGTCACCTCAGATACAACCAAGACAGATGGAGATGTACAGCCAAAGAGCAGAAGTTTGAGCCTGTGGATTGAGAATTACTAAAGGAATATCAAGGTTAAGAGGATTCTTGCCCCACTGACCCAGTAAGATTCATGATGAAACTGGACTAAGAGGACTAAGACCAGAGCCCCAGTTCTGGAGCTGATCAGAAAGAAGACTCAGAGAAGGACTTGAGTTTGGCTAAAGAACACACCATAGTCAGGTGGACTTCACACACTCACTATGTTCTGCACTGGACTGTGGAATTGGCCAGCAGCTATTTCAGCCTAGAGCATTCCAACCTTCTCACTTCCAAAGTGGAGAAAGAGCACTGGGCTTGGGGACAGAGAGACCAGAGTCTGGACCTGGGCTCCACTGATCATAGCTGTGGGATATTGTGCAAGTCAGTTGCCTCTGTTTAAACTCCATCCCCTTGTGTATTAATGAGGATTATAACATCTGACTAGCAGGCCTGAACTGGAGATAATGTTAGGTATAGTGGCTGGCATGTAGTTGAGATTCCCTGAAAACTGCTACTGCTGCTTCTGTCATTATTATTGTGGTTCTTTGTCCCTCCTCTCCCTTAGCATTCTGTTACTTCTGTCTATATAATTGCATCCAATTGTGTATCTATGTAGCTGAGAGAATTCTAAAACAGCCACACACACACACACACACACACACACACACACACACACTGCATTTCAGAGAATATTCTCTTTGTAACAAGAAGAAAGATAACGATACCCAATGGGTCTTTTCCATTTCTAATTTCAGTCACTCTATGGTCCTACGATTACTATAGCCAACTAATCAACTAAACATAATTATGCCCAATTCCAAACAGATTATGAAGTAATAAGCCCTTTATTTTTCATTGTGCCCTGAATGCTCATATCATTGAAGATGTAAAAACAGAATTTAATTTGGACCCACGGAATGAAGAGTTAGAGAGAAATGAAAGAGGAGACAAGAAAACCTAGAAAATTCCTTTTTAGCTTGGAAATATATAAGAATGTAGGTCAAATTTTTAAAAGATGTGAATACTGTCACAGGTCTCGGATCATACATGATATTTGCCTTCTTCAAGTCAATACTGTAGAAATTTTATGTGTGTATCCTTTGAAAACAACTGTTAAGCATCAGATATCTCTGATGAAATGCAAATGATCAGAAAGGAAGCCTTGGATTCAGTCCCCAGCACACACACACACACACACACACACACACAAAATATGCAAATATGCAAATGATCATATCTATCCCAGAAGAACTGAGCACACCTGTCCCCAGATCTTGGGGCATGTTCTGATTGTCCACAGACTGGCAGATGTGCCTAATGCCACAGTTTCCTAAGTTCAGATTTGCATGTGAACACTTTAAAACAATGCCAGAAGTAGATTAATGAAAAGCAAGGAAAAAGCATGGTTTTTACAAAGTAGTTGTAACTTCTCTAGTATGTCGTCAAGTTAAATAGTAAATACCACTGTGTTCTCTAAAGGAGCGGACGAGGTAGAGTCATTATTAGCTCTAGTGATGAAACCCAGTACATTTCTCATAATGAGTTACACAGAACTAAATCATGCATCATATCCAACATCCTCCACGTGTGCAGAAGCTACCACCTATGTTTTCTAGAGAAAACAAAGCAAAACAATAAATGCCCTTTCCAAAAGAATGGAAAATCTCACAATTAGTTCAAAAATTATTTCAAAACCTCTTTTCTGAATTAGAAACTGAAATAAGATAACTGAACCTCAATCTCCTAAACCTAACAAAATCATCAGTTATTATAAATTCTAGATGCACTGTGTCCTACTGTTTCCCTGCAACCTGCTCTAATTTTAATCAGCACAACACAGGACTTTATGCTTTGTCCTCTCAGGTCTCTTTCTGCATTTGTTATTTAAATGTCCTTGGAGAACACAGAGGATAGGCATAAAATCATCATCCGCTAAGTAAACTGACATCATCTCCATAGCTAAGTAAAACCTTGTATGAATGTGGATTCCAAATTTGGTCACTATTTTACCCCACACAGATATACATTAAAATCCTAACTTAACTTCATTCATATTCTGTTGTGAATAAAACAGGAAAACAAGTGTGTAAATCCAAATAGCTGAAGCTGACGCTTTGGGATCCAGGAAAATAACATACTGTATTTTTCTCCCCAGCTCTTTATTTTTATATATACCCTATTCTCTTAGAAGTTATAAGAAAAATGTTAAGCTTAACATCAAAGATTGGTTACTTTTTAAAAAGGAACATTTATCAGAAGAAATATTAATTGGTTGCTGTAAAGTGCAGGTAGGAGAATGAAGAATCTGGAGTGAAATGAGAGATTAAAGCTAGAAAAACACAGCTATGGAGATGAGAGTTTCCTTTTTCTGCAGGTGGGAGCGTGCACACATGTGTTCCTCTCTCCTGAATATGTAAGACGTTTAGAATGAGCAACAGCGTGTTGTTTTACCTTTGCACTGTCTGGTCATGTATATGAGATCTTTTTCTCCCATCATCCTCCCAAGGAAGTTTTGATTTCTTCTCTGGAGTATAAAAGACTCACACTACTGTTCAAGCACTAAGTCCTGCAAGTCGGGGACACAGAGGAGTTGGGTGTCCCCTTCCCACTTATGAACTGGCCTAAAATGCTTGAAAAGAAGCAGAAAGCACAAAAACACATTTACCCTTCCAGGAAAGGCTAAAGTCTCCTGGCAGCACACACAGGTGCTTTGGAGGGTTTCCCCCATTAAGAGGGGTGGGGTGCAGTGAAGGATGTGTGGACTTCCAGGCTGTGGTTGGCTGGAAGATCCCAGGAAGGTTAAACAGTGAGATGTCAGCAATCATTCCTGCTTATTAGTTTCTGAATCATTGCCTAATAATCCAAATAACACTTATGCAATCATTTAACTTTGTAAAATTCACCATCTAAGCATTTATATGGTTCGTAGGGGTAAAATATAGAAGATTTAAGAGACTGGGGTGTGGGAGATGTGGGGGTAATTCTGGTTTAAGAATATATGCATAGCTGGCAGTGGCGTATGAGAGCCAAGCATTCTCCATCTTTAATGCCCTAGGAGGCTTCCACTCTGGACTGGGGCTGCTCTCTCTATGGGAATGCAAAATAGGCTCTGAAAACTGCAAGTGGGGTCAGCCATAGACCAACAGGCTGATCTGGGAAGAGAAGGCCTGGGACAGGCCCTGCCTCCACTTTGCGTAGGGGGTTTTAGGTTTGTGGAAGAAAGGGGAGCGTTGCTCAACCCTAGCCACCCCCACCCCAGCCAGAAGGATCACATTACAAGTTAAATGTGCTGAATCTTTTGCCCCAGCACAAAAATCACAGGAGTCAGTTTCGGCAACCATCAGCAGAGGGAGCATTAAAAGCATCTCATAAGACTTCTGACTTTCAGATCCCCTGAAAGTCCTAACTGAGAGATCCTTCCTCTGAAACCCATACGGACAGTGAACATATCCTCCCAAAGGGGATCAGAGGCACTCTTACTGACTATAGTTCTAAGTTTTTATTATTAAGAATTTTTTATTTTTCACCCCTCTTTTGTGTGTGTATATATATACATATTTTTAATGTTTTTTTTTTCTTCATCTCTCTCCTGTTCTTGAAGTGTACTAGTGCAATAAATTGAAAAGTTTATTGGTTCATGGTCATGCAAAAATACTAGCTGTTTTTAATTTCCCTGTTCTTTTAATTTCTGGGGGGATTCCCCCCACCCCCTTTTTTCCTCTTTTCTTTAAAAAATGGTTTTTTGTTTGTTCATTTGTTTTTATGTTTCTTCCTTGTTTCCTTCCTTTCTCTCTGTTGTCTCACTTATTCCCTCTTGTATATCCTATCTATCCTTGACCTCCCTCCTGAGAAGAGGGATTCTGACCGGTGCATATGATATTTGAAGTATATTGTGCCTGACAAGCATAATTCACCAGGGGGAAACTCTTCCCTTAAGTGATTACCTAAATCTTAGTAATACCTCTTTTACCCTTCCTATATTAGGCCACAGCTTTCTTAGCTTCCCTCTGAATCCATATTTTCTTTTCTTCTTCTTTCTTTCTTTCTCTTTTTTTAAAATTTTCTTTCTTTTCCTTTTTTTCTTTCTATCAAGTTCCCTTTCTTTCTACAGCAAATCCTTTACCACATCCAATGTCTCACTGTCCACAATTGGTCAATATAATCTCCTCTCTAAATTTCACTTTCATTACCTTCCCTATCTGACCCCCAATTACTTAATACCATTCGACCCCCCAACATTAAGGCTCTGTAACGATTACTGCTCTGATTGCTAATCTGAATAAGGCTTGTATGTTTTTGAAGTCTGACAAATGTGATACTTAAATACTAGTGTTGCTGAATATATTGATTATCGCTACCATTAGTTTCATAGGCTGAATTCAAAAGATTATTACAGTCTGTTCTAAACAACCTATTTAATACTGTTTATTGTTAGCTTTAATTGTACATGCTGACAATCTTCTATTAGTACATGAGGTGTTGGATACTTTTAAGGGTAATTAAAAGTTCACAGTAAAGGGGTTAGTCTTCTGAACTCAACTTTCCTGACAATACCACATCCCAAGTAAGGGACTGGACAAAGTTCCCAATCCAACAGCTTAGTCCTTAAGAGGGTGGGGAAGAAGAAGAACCCCTGAGTCCTATATTGCTTCCACAAAGGGATCTCCTGTCAAATCAGCAAGAAGAATTTCTTCAGACATGAGAAATCAATCTTGAAGAGATTTACATCAATCCCACAACTCCCCTAGTAAGTGGGGTAAGACCAAGGACTGGGATGAAAATCTAGAACAAATTATCAATGATTTAATAACAAAAAGGAACAATGAATTAAAAGAAGAGATAATGAAGGGAATAAATGAGAAAACTCAAGAATTGAGAAACTCAATCATTAAAGAAATCTATATTCTCACAAAGGAAGAAACAGATCTAAAATCTGCAGTCAATGACATGAGAGGGACCATGGAAGAATTTAATGATAGACTAACTTCAGTACAAAATAGAACCTCTGCTATTGAAGAAAGAACATCTAACAATGAGGACAGGCCCACTAAGCTTGAACAAACCTAAAACAAAAAAGAAAAACAACTAAGAGAACACAATCAGAATTTTAAAAATGTCCGGCATGAAATGAGAAGAAATAATCTGAGAGTAATTGTTATACAGGAAGAAACTGAAACACACACGAATGGTTTGAGAAACACCCTCAAAGAAATTGTAAAAGAAAACTTTTCTCATATAAAAATAGAATCAGACATGCTTATCCAGGAAGCTTACAGGACACCCAATTCGCCTAATCAAAGGAGAAACTCACCAAGACATATTATATTCAAAATGTACAACAGGGAAACTATATTAAAAACAGCAAGGGAGAAACGCCAAATCACTTTTAGAGGTAAACCATTAAGAGTTGTCTGTGAGTTTTCAACCCAGTCTCTGGAGGCAAAAAGGTCTTGGAAAGATACCTTTCAATGTCCGAATGACCATAACATGCAGCCAAGAATTCTATATCCAGCAAAACTCAGCTTCAAATTTGATGGAGAAATAAGAACTTTTCATGATAAGACAAAAGTGGCAGCATTCGTAAACAAAAAATCTGCCTTACAAAGAATTCTCAAGGAAACACTCCAGACAGAAGAACAAGTAACTGATACCCAAAACCCACAAACAGAGGAAACTCAGTAAAAGTATCACCCATCAATAACCAACCAAGACAACCACAGAACTAGCTAAATAAGATGCAATGACCATGAACCAACTACACACTTCTATTTGAACACTGAATGTGAATGAAAGTTTAAATGCATCAGTCAAAATACACAGACTAGCAGACTGGATCAAAAAACAAAATCCA
>PVKS010046582.1:0-13228 GCA_004027875.1 Aplodontia rufa
TACTACCTTGTAGCTCTATATCCTAATTCACAAGTTCCACACTACCTTCCTACCTCATTCCCTTTGCTCTCTAGACTTTTTCCCCCTCACGTACAGAGGTCCTGGTAAACTGAAGTGAATGCCATACTTGAAAATGGTTGTTTGCTTGCTAACCAAGTGTAGTGTGAAAGCTCTCATGGAAGAAAACTGCTAATATGATTGCCCCTATATATGATAATAAACACTGCAACAGCTACAGTCAACATTGTCTGTTGTATGCATTGACTATACTTATCGATTTCTACCCCCTATCCCCTGAGGTATTGGAGAACTTAAAGGTATACAATACTTCACAGATTGGGGTGCCAGGCATTGAACTGTGCTACCCAAATTGTACCCCAGCCAAACTAGGCAAAGATATAAAAGGATCCAATACTATCAACAAAGTCCCCAAGACAATTATTCACTGTTGGTCATCAAGTTACATTCCCTGAAACTGAAACTGAGGAAAAAGGGAAACAATCCTCCAATTCAGCTCCACAACTCCCCAACCAAGGACTCCATGAAAAAGGCCCCAGATGAAAACCTAGAAAAATGTATCAACAATATGATTAGTATTCAATCAAGGAATGAAAAAAAGATTTAAGGAAAGAGATAAGAGAGCAATTCCGGGAGATAAGAGACCACATATATAAAGAGTTAGATATTCTGTAAAGAGATGTAGCAGAGCTCTTAGAATTAAAAAATACTGTCAACCAAATCAAAAGCTCATTGGAAGAAACTAAGAGTAGAGTAAACTCAGTAGAAAATAGAATCTTAGCTCTCGAAGAACGGACACCAGGCAACAAAGATAGACTGAGCAACGTTAATTTCAAGGAAGACAGACAAGAAAAGCTTATTGAGCATGATCAGAACTTCCAAGTAGTATTTGACAAGATGAGAACAAATGACCTGACAGTAATTGGGACTGAAGAAAACATTGAACAACCAATAAGGGGCATTAAGAATATTCTAAGTGAAATTGCCAAGGAAAATTTTTTCCATACCAGAATTAATCTAGAAAATCAAATTCAAGACACCTCTGGACACCAAATGAACCACATCAAATGAGAAATTCACTGAGACACATCATTTATAAAATGAATAACAGAGAAATAAGGAAAGAATCCACAAAAGCAGCAAGGGAGAAACACCAACTCACATTCAGAGGCAGACCAATTCAGATTACTATGGATTTCTCAGATCAGACAATAAAGGCCAGGAGAGCATGGAATGATATTTTTCAAATGTGGAAAGAAAATATTTTTCAGCTAAAGATACTATATCCTACAAAATTCAGCTTTAAATGTGATGGGGAAATTAAATATTTCAGATGAACATGAAAACAACTTCCAAAATCCTGAAACAGAAGAAAGTCAATAATCACAAAACACAATAAAATATATACAAGATGGTGCTAAACACAGCAATAGTCAAAATGTCAGGGACCCAAATTCCCATTTCTATTCTAACTCTGAACGTGAATGGACTCAATGCACGAATGAAAAGACACAGACTGACTTACAGGATCAAAAACAAAAATCCAACAATGTGCTGCCTACAGGATACAAACCTCAAAATGAAAAATAGACACAGACTGAAGGTGAAAGGTTGGCAAAAGTATACCAGGCTTGTGGTCTGAAAAAGTAGTCTGGCATTGTGATTCTTATATCTGACAGTTATTTTTGACTAAAAACTACTCAAAAAGGACAAAGAAGATGACCACATCATAGCAAAAGGAACAATTCATGAAGAAGACATAATGATAGTTAACAATTATGCCCCAAATTACAACTCTCCAAAATATATGGTAAAAGTACTCAAGGATATTAAACCCCTCATCAATCTCAACACAATAATACTTGGGGACTTTCATACACCATTATCAACAATAGTCAGATTATCAAAGCAAAAAGTGTACAAAGATATCTCTAGCTGAAACAACTCTATTAATCAACTGGACTTAACAGACATTTTCAGAATATTCCATCACAAAACGGCTGAGTTTACCTTCTTCTCAGCGGCTCACATATCCTTCTCTAAAATAGACCACATCATAGTCCACAAAGCTAATCTTAACAAATATAAAAAGGTTGATATAGTCCCATGTGTCCTATCAGACCACAATGGTATCATCTTAGCAATAAACAGCAAGAAAAACAATAAAAAATATTCAAATAGTTGGAAATTTAAATTAAAATACCCTCTTAATCGAAGAATGGATAAAAGAGGTAATGAGAACAGAAATCAAGATATTCTTAGAAATGAATGGGAATAATGAAACAATGTATCAAAATCTCTGGGATATTATGAAAACATTCTTAAGAGGTAAATTTATAGCACTGGATGTCTTCATCAAAAATCAGGAAAGAGCCCAAATAAATAGACTTATGCTCCAACTCAAATCCCTACAAAAAGAGGTACAATCCAATCCCAAACCTAATAGAAAACATGAAATAAGTAAGATCAGAGCTGACATGAATGAAATTGAGAACAAAAAAGTAATACAAATTATCAACAGAACAAAGATTTGGTTCTTTGAAAGAATAAATAAGATTCACAGACCCTTGCCAACCTCACCAAAATTAAGGATGAAGTGTAGCAAATCAACAAAATCAAAATGACAATGGAGATACCACCACTGACTCAACCAAAATCCAGAAGATTAACAGAACTTATATTGAAAAATATACTCTTCCATGTTTGATAATCTGGAAGAAATGGACAAATACCTGGCTACATACAAAATTCCCAAATAACACAGGAGGACATTGAAATTCTAAACCAACCGATCTCAGGTAGCTAAATTGAATCAGCCATCAAAGGACTTCCAAAAAAGAAAATTCCAGGACCTGATGAATTCACAGAAGAATTAACATGAAAATTCTACAAGCTTTTCCATGAAATTGGAAGGGTGGGAGCATTACCAAACACTTTTTATGAAGCAAATATAACACTGATACCAAAACTCAACAAAAACACATCAAGAAATAAAACTATAGACCAATTTTACTGATGAACATAGATGCAAAAACCTTTAATAAAATTCTAGGTATCCAGATCCAAATATACATCAAAAAGATAATACTTCATGATCAAGTGAGCTTCATTCCACGAAAGCAGGGCTGGTTTAATATACACAAATCAATAAATGTAATTCACCACTTAAACAGAATTAAAAATAAAACCATATAATTATCTCAGTTGATGTAGAAAAGGCTTTTGATAAAATTGAGCACCTATATTTATGCTCAAAACTCTGGAGAAGATAGGCATCAAATGAAGATACTTTAATTTTATAACAGCCACTTATTACAGACCCATACTCAACATTTTGCTTAATGGAGAAAGACTAAAAGTATTTCCACTAAATTCAGGAACAAAACAAGGATATTCACCTTCACCACACTTATTCAATACAGTCCTTGAAACCCTAGGCAGAGCTGTCATGCAAGAGAAGGAAATCAAAGGAATTTGAATGGGAAAACAGGAAGTCAAAATGTCTCTATTTGCTGATAACATGATCCTAAACCTAGAAGACCAAATAAGCTTGACCAGAAGACTTCTAAAGCTTAAAAGGAATTTCAACAATGTGATTGGTTATAAGATCAACACTTATAAGTCATTAGCTTTCCTATACTCCAGCAACAATTCCACTGAGAATGAAATCAGAAAGTCTGTCCCATTCACAAATTCTTCAAAAATAATAAAATACTTGGGCCTCAATCTAACATGGGATATAAAGGACCTCTACAATGAAAACTATCAAACATTTAAAAAGTAAATTGCAGAAGACCTAAGTAGATGGAAAAACATTCCATTTTCTTGTTTAGGCAGAATCAATATAATCAAAATGGCCATTGTACTGAAAGCCCTATATAGATTCCATCAAGATAACAATGGCATTCTTCACAGATATAGAAAGAGCAATTCTCAAATTCATATAGAATAACAGAAGGCCCAGAATAGCCACAACATTACGAAGCAAGAAAGAGGAAGCAGGAGGTGTCACAATTCCTGACCTGAAATTACACTATAGGGGTATAGTAAAAAAAAACAAGAGTGGTATATATATCAAGACAGAACTGAAGTCCAAAGGAACAGAATACAAGACACTGAGACAAACCTTCAAATCTTTAGCCATCTGATAGTTAATAAAGAGGGCAAAAGCATAGTGTGCAAGAAGGACAGCCTGTTCAATAAATGGTGATAGACAAACTGGACAGCCATATGCAGATAACTGAAAATGGATCCTTACCTCTCACCCTGAACAAAAATCAAATCAAAATGATTCAAGGATCTGGAAATTAAACCAGCAATTTTACAATTGCTTGGAAAAAAGTAGGATCAACACTACATGACATAGGTGTCGGCACTGCTTTCCTTAACAAGACTCCCATAGCCCAAGCATTAAAGCCAAGAATAAATGAATGGGACACCATTAAACTAAAAATTTTCTGCACAGATAAAGAATTAGTCAAGATTGTCAAGAAAGAATCCACAGAATGGGAGAAAAGCTTTGACTACTATACCTTGGACAGAGGGCTAATATCTAGAATATACAAATAACTCAAAAAACTGAACACCAAAACCACAAAAAATCTAATCAATAAATGGGTTTTGGAGCTAAATAGACATTTCTCAATAGAGGAAGTCCAAAAAACCCATAAATATGTGAAAAATGCTCTACATCACCAGCAATCAGAGAAATGCAAATCAAAACTTCACTGAGATTCCACCTCACTCCTGCCAGAGTGGCAAAACTGAATAATATGAACAATGACAGATGCTGGAGGTTCTGTGGGAAGAAAGGATCATTGCTGTACTGTTGGTAGGACTATAAACTGGAAAAGCCACTCTGGAAAGCAGTATGAGACTCATCAAAAATCTAGGGCTGGTTCCATCTTATGACCCAGCTATCTCATTCCTGGGTATTTTCTCAAAAGAGTTAGAATTGGCATGTTATAGAGATACAGATTCATCAGTGCTTTTAGCAGCTCAATTTACTATAGCTAAATCATAGAACCAACCCAGATGCCCCTCACTGGATGAGTGGATTCAAAACTGTGGTACATATATACAATGGAATTCTACTCCAATATTAGAGAGAATGATACCTGCAGAATGGATGGAGATGGAAGAAATTATGCTAAGTGAAATATCCCAAACTCAGAGACTCAAGGGCTGAATGTTTTCTCTCATTTGTGGGAGCTAGAATACAATCAGAAACAGACTGTAGGTTGGCTAAGCTAATAATAACCTCAACATGGGTGAATTTTTACATGAACCAAAGGGAACCTTGCCTATGATGCTGGGAAATGAAGGGAGCGGGGGATATGGGAATTGGAGGGATATCAAGGAAGCTGGAGGGAGGGAGTAGCAGGGTTATCAACCCAGTGGGGAACCTTTGACTTCCATGAGAAGCCCAACTAACATGGGGGTAAAGTAGGGGAAACATGGGATCAGGAAGAGATCATGAACTAGCATTAGCCTTGGCTTGCTCTATCAATAGTCAATATCCATGTGATCATGAATGTGTGGCAATGATTTCTTCTTATATGTAAGACTATGTTGGACAAACAAAAAAAAAGAATACAGAACATATAAGAATTCTATGAAAAAGTCCTAGAAAAAAATGCCACTTAGTAGCTTTAATATATGGAGTAATATACACTTTCAAAGTATTGTAGTTCCCCGAAAATTATTCATGCTATAAGCAAAAGACTTACCATCTTCGAAGTTTATTAAAATTTGTTCTGATCATAAATAGTAATGATTTAACATACTATTTAATCAGTTTTCAGAAATAACTCATGCCACTATAATTTTATTTATTCTGTAAACCACTTATTAATCATTTCAGATGTTCTCACTTGATTTTAACCTACAAAGTTTTTATCTCAATTTTGCTTAACTATGTTATAATTAATATACAATAGGAAATAAACCAAAACCAAAAATTTTCCTTTAAAAATAAAATATAATAAAATAATGCAGCATTTATATATATTTTAATCTTTCCAATGGCAGCTAATACTGCTCAGGTCTCTTGTTTTTATTACACACTGATTTATTTATTTCAAAATGTCATGACTATTTTCTCATGATATATTTTTATACATTGCATGAAAAATTGTTTTTAGAATTTAGACATGTAGTCAATTAGTTCACAGATACTCAAAGATACTCACAGAATTTATGCAATCTTAGTTTCTCTATGCCTTTGAGTTCTCTCTCTGCCTCTGTGATGTGATATATTGAGAGCTTCCCCTACCTTATTCTTCCACCATGATGTTCAGCCTCATCGTGATGATGTCAGCCTTCTATGGGCTAAGAACTATGAAACTGTGAACCCCCAAGTAAACTTTTCCTCCTAAAATTTTCTTGTCAGGTCCTTTAGCCAAAGCAATAAAAAAAGCTGACTAAAACACTACTTCTCGTATGATTTTCCCCTTTGTTTCTGTTAAGAGCAAGAGATAAATCACTTTCTTCTAATATTCTAGAGTGCTGTCAAATCTTGAGAGCACATTTGAATAATTCCATTCCCCTTAGTTTACTGCAAGATTTATTATTATTAAGTAATTGTATAAGGCCTGAATTTTCTCATAAATTATCATCCCTCCTGTTGTATATGCCATTAAATACTGATAATTAGATATCTGAATAATGTTTTTGCGATCTACTGAGTAATTGAAATTCCAGTTCAAAGAGCTTAGCTCTTGTAATTTTATAATAAAGTGTGTGTTCTACATATTTTTGATAGATAAAAATAGTATTTTTAAGAGAAGAAAGAAGAGATTTTTGTAATACATTATTGCACAGATACAATTAACAAATATTTCCATTTATATGAAAGAAGGGTTCATGATGAGTAGTTGGAGATTTTCCAAATTATATTTGGGCAGACATTAAAAGATTGAAAGAATGGACAGACTTTCATAAACCAGTATGAGGGTGACCCCTGCTCTTTCAGAGGCATTCCCCTTGAGATGATGTTTTTCAGGGCTCAAGGGTGTAGAATAGTGATGGTGGTAGTATTAGACTTACTGGTAGAGTTCTTAGTGGTATCATGGTCTTCATAATTAGTGAACACTTCTCCCATGACTATGGAACATCAGCTTTTTCAAATCAATATGGAACAAGAAATCTGAAACGGGACCATTTTACTTGTTAACGGAAATGGATAGGTACAAGCAGTGTTGCTGCTATTCTCTTTTGATATGGAGAATTTCAAGGATATTAAATGAAAATGATCTGTAAATTCCATTTACCTGTAAACTTTGATTCATATGTATTCTACTTGTAAAATTACTTTTAATTCTTGAAGCATTAGGCAGATGTTGTTCTGAAAAGGCAATGCTAAAAACAGAATTATTCTGTTATTTTGTTAAATAAATCCATGTTATTTATTTCAGGGACTCCCTGGTAGTCATTACTTGAGAGAGAAGGTTTTTTATTCATTGGTTTGATAAAGAGCAATTGAAAGTCAGTCTTGTATTCCCTGGAAGGTACCCTGATCTGTGAGCGAACAATAAGAGTTTCCTAAAACTAGAATTTTTTGTGAAGTTTCATAAAAGTAATATAGCATTTAGTATATTTTTAAAATGTGAAACTTTTGAATCTGCTGTTGTTAAATGCTCTGGAGCATTCTAAAGCTCCTTTCTCAAAAATAAACTTAACAAAATGTTGATACACAAAAACAAATGGGGTTTGTTGAGTGAAAGGAATGAAAAAGACATTTGTACTATTTGATGTGGGGAGAAAATAAGTTTCCAAACTAAGCAAAGAGTGAGTTTGGGCAAAGGGTAAATGCTAGTAAAAGTACTTCAGTTCACATTTCTTTATGGCAGGCAGGAAGCTTTCTTTTTCTTCCTATTGCACTAGCTACATTTTAGTCCATAGCTGCATGAAGTTAAGAAGTGAGGGTAATTCAGGCTGATGCACAGGGTGAGAACTATTGTCCAGGAAAACAATGAGGATCATTTTACTGAAGTACCTCTGTTATGTGAAGTAGAGATATTCCTTGTATTAGTTGCCTACAGTTGCTATAAAAATTATCACAAAATATGTGACTTAAACAATAGAAACATTTTTTTTTTACAGTTCTGAAATTAAAGTGTGAGCCAACTAGTTCTTCCTGGAGGTCCTGAGGAAGACAGGGCTCTCTTCTAATTTCTATGAGTTGTTGGAAATCTTTGGTATTCTTCTCCTGGTAGCTGTATTGCTAGAATATGTACCTCCTTTGTCACCTGGGCATCTTCCTCTGTGTATGTGTCCGTGTGTATAGATTCTCTTAACGACATTTGGAGCTCAACCTAATGGAATTTTGTGCCATATTTAAATTAACTTACTGCTTCTTCAGGAACCCTATTTCCAAATGTCATACTTTGAGATTCCAGGTAGATATGTATTTGAGCGAACACTATTCACCTTGTTAATTCCTTACTCAGCACAATAAAAATGATCTGAAAAAACACCAGACCAATTGCATTTGTTATAACCTCATATGACCTTTCATCAGAGGCTGTGGAATCAGATTTTCTAGATTTAGAATGTGCAAATATTCTGTTTCTTTTTGTTGTGTAATCCCTTACTTTTGACTGTATGTATTATGTGGTATGTTTGATTATTAAATATCTTCATATACCTATGTTCTAATTCTGTATTTTAAAGATTCTTTGATATGGTGAAAAGATGTACACATCTTTTTAATAACCTTGGGAGAGGATATACAAAAAAATTACAGATGGGAATTTTATGTTTGTAATTTTTGGAGAAAGTATTTCTACCTCTTGTCATATTAGGAGATTTTCCTGATGAAATAAGGAACAAAAATATCTTTTGTTTTCACTGTGTTGAATATGCAATATATGATAATGAAATAAAAACTTTTCATAATGTTTTAAATGAGCACTGTGGTTTCTTCTATATAATATAGAGCTGTAGCTGAGGAAGGTTTAGGTATTTAGGGATAATAGGCATTTCTCAGTGGTTTTCCTATGTTTGTGGGGACTAGGTGACTAGTTAGTTATCTCTAACAGAAAGTGTTGTGGCAGTTTGAAAATGTGTGTAGCTTTTCACTGCACTCTTCCTCTTCATTGGGTTTCATGAAGAAGAGAATGGGGAACACTGAAGCCAAATGTTAAATCTTTTGGACTTATAAGGTACAATGAACCTAAACTCCAGGGTTAACACTGAAGAGAGATAGATCCCCAACAAACAGGAAGATAAGTTTTTATTAAGGAATAAACAGTTATTTTGATTTAATCACTATACAAACATCCAAATTTTATTTAAAAATGTAACATGAGGATATAGTCAGAAACAGTGATCACTTTGGTTTATAACATAATCACTTGTATCACCATAAATAATTAAAATCAATTCTTATTGAAACACATAGGATTTTTGAATTGCATAAAGCAATGTCAATATCAAAGTCTTAAAAAATTCTCATTGGAGACTAGATTTTTAAAAATACTGTAAATCAACTTATTTGAAATTGTTTGTTAGTGGAGGCTCAAACTATTCATGAAATTCCATAAAATTCTAATTTCAAGGCTTATTGTATTATTTTAAAAAGTAATTATTCATGTAGAACTATAATCTACACTTTTCATCTTACATATGACAGATGCATATATATAACTACTTTTCTGTTTAATCCCAATGAAGAATTAGATACTTATTAATTATTGATTCCTGTTATTTCATAGAAAAGAATCAGTAATATGAGTTGATGAACTCAAGGGTAGTATGTACAGACTTATACAGTAACTGTTGTACTGTCTCTGTGATGTCTACATACAGTGAATATAGTTCAATAGTATGCTGTGGTATATCCCTGACCAGGTGACTAGATGCTATGTTCTTCAGCCTGTGAAGGTTTGTTAAGTTCATGAGACTCTGTCCTTAGTATAAAATCATGAATGATTTCCATTATTAGTTTTCCAGAGCTTTTTTACACTGTAGAGTGTAATGGAAGATTATAGGTTAGGGGTTAGAAATTAATTGGGAATAAGAAGATAGAGATTTCTGTAGTTCCTTCACTCAACAATATATAATATCAGTTAATTTTTTATTTCCTATCTCTCCATTTCTAAAAGTCATAATAATTATACTAAGAAATGTAAACTATTGAGATGAGTTATCTTCATTGAATTGCATTCTCTACATAACATTTTAAAAAGTATCACTTTGGTGGGCACCAGATTGAATTTCAACCAGCTGTTTTTCATCAGCTATAAAATGAATGTTTTACAGCAAGGAAAATGGAAATATTGTCATCTGGCTAAGCTTGGATTGTTAATTACAAAGATTCTAGAAATTTGATCTCCAGCCTTTTCATCTACATACTTAGCCATTATCTGTGTGCATTCATCTACCTGTCATTCAAATTAACTGGCCAGGTGTTGAAAATAGATATGCATTTCCTTTGTGCTAAGGGATGCAGGAGAGAAGCTTACTCAGCAACAGAGTCAAAGACAAGAGTTTGTTTTTCTGAGCTAAATAATGTCCTTGGTCCTATCCCAAATTTCTCCCTAAGGTTGACAGAAGGAAAAGAAAAGAAGAGGTAAGAGAAGAAACTCAGTCTCAGTTTACTACAAGTATAGTCTCTTGCCAGTGAGATTAAGCTATTTTTATATGAGGGACAGCCTGATATTACATTTCAAAACACCTTTATTTTTGTTATTCTTTTTGTTTTTGTTTTTTAAAGAGAGAGGGACAGTGAGAGAGACAGAGAAAGAGAGAAAAAAACTTTTATTTAGTTTTTCATATGGTCTTCATTGCTCCAGCATTTAGTTGTGTACGTGGTGCTGGAGTTTGAACCTGGCTCCTCATGTTTGCCAGGCAAGCACCGAAACCACTGAGCCACTGCTCCAGCTCCTATTTTTGTTATTCTTAATGCATTTATGTGATACATAAGTAAGCCACAATTGATATACTCTTGCTGTTTTTTGGAGAGATCTAGGGAGACAATCAATGTAACCTAGTCTTTCCTCCTGCCGAGAAGTCAAATAGTACTTATGCAATTATTTAATTCTGGAAAGTTCACAATCTTAGTTATATATAAATATATATGGATATTTATAACTGTTATGGAGGAAATATAGAAGAATCAAGAGACTGGGGTGTGGACAATGTGGGGGTGACTCTGGGTTAGGGTCAAATCATATCATATTTTTATTTTATATGCATTTATGTTCATACAACAACTCAACTACTTAATAAAAAATAAAATAAAATATAAATTCTTATGATTTTACAGCTGAATGGTCATTGGAGCCCTACTCCCTCATTTAATGGAGGAAATAAAATATCTGAAGTGGTTTATTCAAAAGCAGACCAGATCTAAATATCTTGCATCTATTTTTGTCTTCATCTTTATTGTTTTTATGACCCATTAGTCTATACAAACAAATGTTTTCAATATAGATCTTGAGATGATTTGTAACCAAACATCTAGTACAGTAATATTCATGTTTTATCTAGACAGCCATCCTTAGTAACTCATATCAGAATAAAAAGAAATGGAACATTTTGACTCAGAGTTGTGATTTGAATTCCTAACATTTATAATTATTGTTTAGGGCATCTAATGCAAATTGATCTTCAAAATAAGAACATTTAACTCAGAAATAGTGAGGAAATTATCCCATTGCAAATGCCTGAGGCTGCTAGTGCATGACTTAATGAAGCCATATTTAAAATCTTAGCAGACATTTGCCCTATTTTAGGCCTACTCTATAAATAGGTACCAAAAATGCCAATTAAAAAAAGATCTGTAATACAACCTACTTCTCTTTTCACTTCTAAAATCTGTATTAACTCAGATTTTTCTAATTCAACCTTGAGTAAATATCTGAGTTAAAAATGGAATAGTAGGGGCTGGAGCAGTGAGTGGTTCAGCAGTTATGGTGCTTACCTGGTATGCACAGTTATGCAAGTTGAAATCCCAGCACCACCTAAACACGAAGTCTCCGAGTACCAAGAGCTACATGAAAAACTAAATAAAAATTGATTCTCTCTTCCTTGTCTCTCTCTCTCTCACTGTCCCTCTCTCTAAGATAAAAAAAGAAGGAAAAAAGGAATATAGAAGAATCAAGGGACTAGGTTGTGGGAAATGTGGGGGTAATTCCAGTTTAAGAACAAATGCATATCATAATTTTACATTATATGCCTTTATAATTGTGCAATAATTCAACTTCTTAATAAAAATTAATAAACGGAATAGTAGCTCTAACATTGGATTACTTGAATTTTTCAAGTTATCACAATATTAATATCATTTAAATGTAATGTTTTTATCTGTGAGTTTGAATTAAGCATGAATATAATTCATTACTAGCATATGCCTAGTGGCCAGATTATAAATTATATTGCTGCTATGTTGAAATATTATTAGTAAGACTGTGCAAAATGTCAATTGATTATTCTAGGATAGTCAATATTTCCTAAAATGGGAATTTTTAGTTGAATAATACCAAATTATTTTTATACTTTGGTTATGGTAATAGATGATCTTTTAAAAATATATACCAATATGAAAACATACTATCTTCAGATTAACATAGGAATGTGGTTTGAGTAAGTTATCTTCTTTTAATTTGCAAAAACTATTTCTGAGAATCTAAATTTATATGTTACCTGGACTGCTATAAATTATTTTCAGTCTAATGAAGGTCTGATTCATCACAGGCTATGTCACTAATCAAATACAAACAAACTAACCAACCATTGATCATTATGTTAAATCATGTTTCCATTAATTCAGTGGACAAATTTTCATGAGTGGAAGGAAAAGTCCAAGCCTTAACAAAAGTAAAAACAAAACAAACAAACAAACAAACAAACAAAAAAACCCAATTGCACATCAACCCAGGCCTCAGGTTTGGGGCTTTCAGGTGCATTCAGGGTACACCACCCAGGGCACAAACCCCCATCTTGAACCACCTAGATACCATGCACATAACCACAGATGCAGCTCATTCCTTCCAGGTCCAGATATATTGGGACTATACCTGCTGCTAAGAATCCCAGGTCCCATCATGGCTTGCAGGAGGCCCATTCCAGCCAGACACAAGACCCCAGGACCTGGCAAAAGTGTACTTCTACAATCCAACTAGTTGCCATGTACAACCAACAGATTTCCATTCAATGCTCTGGGCATTGATCCATAAGTAACAGTAAAAAGAGGTTTCATACAGAA